>BOPN01000258.1:427490-432490 GCA_017312705.2 Penaeus japonicus
TTTATTAGTTCAAATAGAAATTGTTTTTCCCTTTGTTACCAACTTCTAAAATTAATTATTTATACCCTCTTAAGCTTATCTTCTCCAATACTTCGGTCTTATCCTTGCACATAATTGTACCTTCATGTTTTCTTTATAATAATCATTCCTTTTTTTGTATCTTTATTAGTCTGGCAAGTTATATTTCACAAATATTTTGTTTATCTTGCATTTTTTGTATTTTTGAAACTTCTATATTTTTATTGATTTTATTCGCATGTCTTTTTTTTAACAAGTTTTTTTTTTTAGTTTTGTATATATATTTGTTTGATTCTTTGAACGGTGAACATTGTATTTCACTATTATGTGAATACTACTCCCTAATTTTGTTTCAATACTATATGATCAGGACCAGATACTTTAGTTTCATTTTATATTTATATCTAATTATTCAAGCCATAAATATACCTTTCAAATTTTTTATGCTTCCTCTTACACAGGCCCATCTTGAAATTGTACCATATAATATACAGTATTTGCTTAATATTTACTCTAGAAAAAAAATTGTGTATACTTTGGTAGGATTAAAGAAAAAACTAAATAATATTTTATTTTCTTTAATCATTTTGGACACATCATTGACACAATGTCATGCTGTTCTTCAACCTATGATAGAAATAGTTGAAAATATACATTATAGTCATAGTTGACACCTGTTCAAAAATAGAATCGGTTTCGGTTCTAAATATACATGGCAAATTAATAGTTAGCTTTTTTTTTCTTTGTTCGGTGAAATTCCGTTACATATCTTGCACAATTTTGGATCAAGTCAATAATTCCCTCAAACAAAGAGAGTGTAATTTTATTTCATCAGTACATTTGACCCTCTGAAGTAGCTCAACCTCCTACAGAATGTAAACAGCAGGTTATAAACTACTGCTTTGGCTTAGACTCCCTGATCTGATCAAACATGACCAGATTTTATGGCTGTGAATTGCTCCCCGAATTGGAAAAAAAATATATAAAGCACAACTGTTTTATTTCAAATATTGGATTGTATCACATAAGGAATGTTAAAAGGAGAGGTTGGCTCAAACTTTGCTCAAGCCAGATTTTATGTATTCCAGCTTGAGGAAAATACATTAACAAGATTAAAACATGATATATACCTCTCCAGAAATACTGAACGATACTTGCAATGACTCCTAAAAAAACAGGGTGAGTTAAATGCTTTGTGTGTATTAAGGAATTCATTTACTCAAAGAAAGGAAAGATAGAATAGATTGGAATGCTTGCGGGTTATTTAAAGTCATCGGCATTGAGACGACACCCTCTTCTCCATCAAGCTGATGTAGTCAAATCGTTTCCCGTCATCAGTTGCGACGCGAGATGCTCCCCAGCAAAAAACGTTTTCCTTTCCGAGGGGGGACACAAGTACTAAAACCCCAACGGAAGACTGTGCAATCTCCCTACTGGTTCCTCTTCATCACAACTCGATCCGAACCTCCAAATCGCTAAAACAACCCCAGAGTTATTGCAAGTGAGGTGTGCCTGATGACAACCAGGGAGAGGTTTGTGTACCACCTCACTGGTACGAACATTGAGATTTCATCAGGTACAAAACAATCTACTGAACTGGAATTTTCAACAAGAAAATGTTGGGTAAAAAGTTTCTGTATTAGGATAGAGCATCATGTATCAAAATAAATGTAAAGGTGTCATATAACCAAGAACTTCAAAAAAATTATTAAGTTTTATATCACATAATCTTTAACATATTAATAACTACTTAGGAAGAGCCTATATGGCAACCATACAAAATGAAAAATGAGAGACACTCTGCACAGAAACTGCAAAAGTATCCAACTCTATGAAATGAAGTACAATACATTGCACATAGTTAAAACAAGAGATGGGAAGCTAGAGAGTAATGGGGCACAATTGTAACTTGCCTTTCATGTAACCCAATCACAGATTTCCTGCTTCAGAATCGATGAGGAGATCTATATCCCTGTAATATGCTCAACACTGATAACCTTTGTTGTCCTCCAGTCACAAGCCTGTGGTATTACCACCGGCCGTTTCATTGGCCTTCAATCTTCTGTATGATATGTCATCATCCACATTAAAAAGTCAATGATTTCTAGGATTTTTTTTTCTTCTTACAATTGGAACAGGTAGCCATTACAATGTTAAATTTTCAATTAATATTGAGCGAATCATCACAGAGTTCAGTAAAACTGCGTCTATGCAGATATCCTGTAGAGCAAAACCTAATATGATCAGGAGTTTGGTCATACTGGAAAGCCTCTTCCTCCAAGTGAAGAGTCCATTACTATGGAAGTGGCAGTTGCAATTCTGACCAGCAGATAACTACCTTTTTTATACTTTTATGACCAACTTTATGGCAAGGTGATTAATTTGAGAACCATAGGTATACCTGATGAAACTACGCTAAATTTTGCAGTGTGTGTTTTGATTAATATCTAACAGAATAGAAGTTGAGAGATTGAATTTCTAAACATGATTGAAAGATTACACTATTACAACTAAAGGTTCTAGAAACCCTGTCTAAACTGGCAAAGATACATATTACTTGACACAGTCGTAAACACACCTATGCCCTCCAAAAAATCACCTTATCAAAACAAAAGAAAAAAGGGACTTGTATGATAGAAGCATCACTCCATTGCCAGCGACAATGGAAGCGTTCCTGATCAACTTGAGTTACAATAGACAGCAAGGTGTTTCAAATGTACGCAGAGCTTCCTGGTTGCTGAGGAATCCATGACATCATTTAGTGTTTCTTCAGGAATGGTTATAGTACATTTCCATCAAAAATTTACATCACAAAAAACGGCATCACCTCGGCCCTCTTCTCGACCAGCCAGCCTCTTTCCAAAAAAGGTCGCTCGGTCCAGACCCTCGCTACTTCTTTTGTGATTGACTGTCTTCAGACTGGGTCTTAAACCAAAACTGATGGGAAGGAATCTTGGGCAGGGCTCAGAAGTGCATACTCTGGCGCCGCGTCTTAGCCTGACTGCCATTCGTTACTTTGTAGTTGTGGTCGCGTGTTAACATCACTCCTGGACATGAGAAGATGGAATCCTCTGCAAATGGAAAGAAAAATGCCAATGATCACCAAAATGTAAGTGAAGCACCGAGTAAAGTTGCTCAATAAAGATGTCGGTTTTATTTGTATCAGAGATGTGATCCATACATGACATTAATGGCTACTTTACTTACGGTCTTTGAGTGTGTGAACCGTGTGACCTAAAGACTCAAAGAATGCGTGTTTTAGTGCTGCTGCTGCTGAAATCCTCTTCTTGGCTTCATACTGAAAGAGTTGTAAACAATCTATGGTAAACTAAAACCTCTAAATAATTACATACAAACATACCCATACCTGAACTATATATATATAACATGATGAAAAGAGTATATGCCAAAATCAAAATATTTTCAGTATCTTTTAAAATCCATATATGACAATGAAAAATCAAGCAAACATGAATAAAAAAAATTCAAGACGCAGTATAAACCAACGATGCCAGATCCAGAAAGAAGACAAAACACAATAAAAACACAGCGACGGCCCTACACACTCACCAGGAGGAACTTAGTTAAAAGTCCAACAGCAGAATCTTGGGCGAGTCTTGGTGCTCGGGCTAGCAATGGTTCTCCAGTATATGACGAGAAAGAATACTGATTAAAATCTTCATTAGTGCTAATGCCTGGCCAGGTGGTTTCTGTGGGGGTGCCCAGAGTTCGGAATATTAGGTGGAGTTCGTCTTCGACTGTGGCACCTGGGAAGAGTGGGCGTCCGCTGATCATCTCGTACATGATGCATCCAACTCCCCTGGAAAGAGTGCTTGGGTTAAAACATGGAAAACCTACAGAAATAAGGATCTGTGTCTATATATGTATATATCTGTGTGTAAGACTGTGTGAGTCTGAGTCTGAGTGTACATATGTACTTTATCTCAATTTTCTACAGATAAGAAAAAATCTGGATGTTCAGCCGTTTAAATACTTTTAGAAAGAATAAGATCCATTATTCTATGGCAAAAAAAATATATATACTCAATATCACATAAAGTGAAGGAATCTTACCACATATCTATTTGAGTAGAATATTCTGTTGAGCCAAGTAGTACATCTGGAGGCCGATACCACAACGTCACCACCTCGTTACTGTATGTCTTGGTTGGCACTGACTTGGCACGTGCCAAGCCAAAGTCTGCCAGCTAGTGGGGGAAGAGGGGCAAGAAAATAGTAATAAAAAAATAAAAAAAAAGAAAGAAAGAAGTTCTTCTGGTGTTATCATTATTGTTCTAATCAAAACCTCTGGAAAACAATATGACAATTCACAAAAATGCCATCTGAATATCAATATAATCACTACTAACGTAAGAATCGCCATAACCTATAAATGGCAATTCTTTCTCACCTTGAGTTCTCCCTTGTCATTGATGAGAAGGTTCTGAGGCTTGAGGTCGCGGTGGAGGACCCGCCGCTGGTGGCAATATGCTAACCCTCGAAGCAGTTGGAACAGGAAGATCTGCAATTGATTAGTGGCTGATTGAGGAGGATGGCTCAAGGATGTCCGACTCTATTTCTCAAGGTTAATCCATGATGTACTCTATAAATTCTCCTTTCCTATCATTTACTGAGATTTTCTATTATTTACTGATATACATATCCATTTGATCTACATATCAGTAGATTGGACAAAATGGAATTTATCAGTTCATCATTATCATCTTTCTTACTGTATATTTCATACACTAGTTGCCAAAAGGCTGGGTAGCTACAGATCTATCAGTTTGTAAAATGAAAATCAAGTGATAATAGAAGAAGAAATATATATATATATAATACTGATAAATAAAGAAAAACATCTGCAGATACCTTTCTAAACAAATCAGCAATCACTTTCACATCACTAAACTTACCTTAACATTATTCATTGATAGTTGTGCTCCGCATTCATCCATATACTGTTTGAGATCCCGGTCTAA
>BOPN01000258.1:442490-454990 GCA_017312705.2 Penaeus japonicus
TCGTCCCTACCCCCCCTCTCCCTTATCCTCCCCAACCATCTGAGGGGATTTACCTGGATCGTCGGGTGTGCGCCAATTCCGCAGACTTTCAAAAGGCTGTACTCAATATCCGCCGACTATCTATTGAAATCCTTCCTCCATTAATCTATCTATCCATCCATCCCTCTCTCTCCCTTCCCTTCTCCCCCCCTTCCTCTTCTCTTTCTCCCTTCCTCCCTCTCCACTTTCTGCCTCCCTCCCTCTCCTCTTTCTCCCTCCTTTCCTATTCTCTTTCTCCCTCCCTTCCTATTCTCTTTCTCCCTCCCACCCTATTCTCCTTGTCCCTACCTCCCTCTCCCTTGTTATCCCCCGCCCTTCCCTTCATCTTTCTTTTTAATTTCTCCCTATCTTAATGATACCCCGGAGCAACGAAAGGGCCGAGAGAAAGCCACATAACCTTTTACCCCCACTCTATCACCCTAGGCAAGGGGACAGAGGGGTACAGAGGGGGAAGGGGAGTACAGAGGGGTACAGAGGGGGAAGGGGGGGCAAAGGGGTACAGAGGGGGAGAAGGGAAGAGAGGGGGAAGAAGGGGTGAGGGCGCTGGGAAACAAAGAGAGAGAAGGCTGTAGAGAAAGGGTGAGAGATATGTGATTGAGGGAGGGAGGGAGAGGGGGAGAAGGAGAAATAGAACGGGGCAGAGAGAGAGATAGTGAACGAAAAAAAGAGAACGAGAGAGAGAGAGAGAGAGAGAGAGAGAGAGAGAGAGAGAGAGAGAGAGAGAGAGAGAGAGAGAGAGAGAGAGAGAGAGAGAGAGAGAGAGAGAGAGAGAGAGAGAGCAACCAGTCAAGAAAGAGGGACATCCCAACTATTATATCGCTTTTAAGGTGTATTTCCAGCCGTCCTCAGGCTCCTCCCCCTGCCGTCGAAGTCTGCCATTGCCCTAGCACAGAACGTAGACTTGGTTGTTGTTGTTTTTGTTGTTGTTGATGATGATGTGATTATCATCACTATGCGGATTCCGAAATATAGTGTGTAGGATAATGTGCAATGGCATTCTTCTACGACATACGGCCGAAGGGTGCGGTGTGTCAGCAGGTGCCCGCAATCGAGGCAAAAACCCGAGTAACCGTTCCGCCGTTCTTCCCGTTCTACTCTTATATAAGGATCTTTTAACCGCCACGCCCCCCTTCAAGTTCCTCGACTCACTCCATGCCCCCCCCCCTCCTCCCTCCCTCCCTTCCCCTCAAATCTTTACCCAAATGATTTTAAAAATCCCTCCTGAATTAAGAGAATAATATATATATATATATATATATATATATATATATATATATATATATATATATATATAATAATAATAATAATAATAATTAGAACGAGAACTCGACACAAGCAACACTTCTGTAACCAGCACTCCTTAGGAAGCGAATCACAAACATAATTAAGAGACATTCTTACTTCTTTCCTTTGGGCTCGTGCCTCCCCTGGCCCCCTCCTGGAAATTACTCACGCCCACGCCGGCTTAAGAACTCTTGCTCAACAAAGACCGGGCGTTGCGATGTGATTTCATGTGATTTACCCCCGTGCAACTTCTCCTCCTCCCCCCCCCCTACCCCTTCCCACCCTCTCACTACCCCATCAACCGTTCGCAGACACATCCAAAACAAGGGGACATTTTTAAGCACAATCAAAAGAACGGATTTAAAATAATAATAATAATAATAATAATAATAATAATAATACCAAAACGATCCGTTGGTAGAAATTAAGTACCACCTATCACAACCTTGGATTAATCAAATTTGTTTTATTAGACGACCTTCAAGAAAATTCGACGACACAAGCGTTTCGACATGCGCGGATCAGAAAAAAGCGAAAGAGTCTTCATTCCCTCCAAAATTATTGAGCAATTGGGAAAAGAAATATAAAAAAATCTAAGCCAGACTTGCCTGCTATGCCATAAAGAGATTTAATTCGAAAAAGAAAAATGTAATGCATGGACTACATTATCTATTGAGCACCAGATTACTATCCTATTTATAAAACATAGAACCCATTTCACATGGATTTATTTGTTATAATAAAAATATTCTCAACAGAGGCCAGCTTTCATATCCCTTTTCTATATTTACATTCATTGAATAAACACAATCGAATTTCCAATAAAAACTTATCCTTACCTCTGCAAAACTATATTTCCCGCAGTTAAAAAAAAAGAAAAAAAGTTTCAATTCCCAGATAATACATTTCGATCAAGTTCCCAAAATGAAAATTCCACACTACCAGATAAAAAAGGGGGCGAGGCCTACTAACCTCTTCCCCCCCACCCACCCACCCCACCTTCCCCTCACCCCCTCCACCTCCATCTCACGTCACTGTCAGCGCCTTCGGTTTCGTTGAGCGCCCCCCCCCCCCCGACAGACCGGATTAGATCCATAGGGCCTGTTCTGCTACACCTTTAAGAATAACTTTCGGGGATCCGTGTGGCGGCCAGACGGACTAGGAAGAGGAGGAGGAGGGGAGGGGGAGGAGGAGGGGTGATAGGGAGCCAGCCGTTGTCATGGTTACAGAATGACGTCATCAAACAGGGAGAAAACCAGAGAGACGAAGAGAGAAGGAGAAACGTAGAGGGGGGGAGGGGAGGCGGGAGATCGAGGGAGGGAGAGGGAGGGGGGAGATTGAGGGAGAGGGCGAGAGAAGGAGAAGGAGAGGGAGAGAGAAAGAGCCCGAGAAAAAGAAAAACAGAGAGAAGAGAGAGAGAAGAAAGAGACCGAAAAAAAAAAAAAAAAAAAAACAGAGCGCTTCAAATCTAAGAGAGAGACACCCCAACCAAGCGAAAGAGAATAAGAGAGAATCAAGAGAGAAAGCAGAAGAGATCGAGAAGGCGAGCAACACCCTCAGAAGGGCCTTAATACGGTTATTCCCCCATTAGACACACTTCCTTCGAGCAAACACACCGGGATGTGATTAAGGTAGAGTGGCGCCAACCTGCACACACACAGCCATGGGAAGTGGGGAGGCAAATCCGAGGGGACGGGGGGGGGATTGGGGTAGGAGGATGAGGGGAAATGGGGGAGGGAATGAGGAAGTGGGGTAGGAGGAAGAGGGGAAATGGGGGAGGGAATGGGGGAGCGAATGGGGAAGTGGCGTAGGAGGAAGGGGGGAAGTTGGGGTAGGAGGAAGAGGGGAAATGGGGGAGGGAATGGGGAAGTGGGGAGGCAAATCGGAGGGGGCGGAGGGAATTTGGGGTAGGAGGAAGAGGGGAAATGGGGTAGGAGGAAGAGGGGAAAAGGGGTAGGGAATGGGGAAGTGTGGAGGGGGAGGGGGGAGGGAAAGAGTGTAAGGGGGGAAGGAAATGGGTAGGAGAGATAGAGAACTGGCACTGAAGGAGGATGAGGAAGGGGAGATGGGGGAAGAGGGGAGGGGAATGGGGAGAGATGGATAAGAGGCACTGGAATAGGATGGGGTAACTCTGATGAAGATATAATCGCAACGCGTTAATTACATCTCTTGTGCTGTGAAGTCATTCAACATCGTTTATATGCCTTTATCTACGAACGGGGGGGGGGGGGGGGGGATAAGGGACGTGCACAGGAGAGGAGAAGGTTGCGAAGGAAAGGAAGCAACATCTTGAATGCAACGCTCCGAGCTATCCGCACTGCATGCGACGAAGTAGACAAACTATCGAACAAACAACAATCCAGAAAGTGAATGAAAGGATGGAAGATAATAATAAAAAAAAATATAGAAGAAAGAATGAAAGAAAGAAAGAAAGAAAGAAAGAAAGAGAGCAAGAGGGAGGGAGGGAGGGAGGGAGGGAGGGAGGGAGAGAGAGAGAGAGAGAGAGAGAGAGAGAGAGAGAGAGAGAGAGAGAGAGAGAGAGAGAGAGAGAGAGAGAGAAAGAGAGAGAGAGAGAGAGTGAGAGAGAGACAGAGAGAGAGTGAGAGAGAGACAGAGAGAGAGTGAGAGAGAGACAGAGAGAGAGATAGCGAGACAGCGACAGCGAGCGAGAGACTGCATCCCATATCGCCATAATGGATATTGGTCTCAGTATTTCACTTTCAGCAAGTCGTCCCTGTGAACAGGTGAACAGGGGAGGAAAGTGCCCGGTGGGTAATGAAAAGGGCGAGGAGAAAAAGAGAGACATAGGAGAGAGAAAGGAGAGAGGATGAGAGACAATGAGAGAGAATGGGAGTAAGAGAAACGGACAAGGTGAGAGGGAGGGAAAGAGGGCGATACAACGAGATGAAATAAAAAAAGAAAGAAAAAAAGAGGCCGACAAGGGGTTGTGGGAAAGGGAAGAAGAGAAAGAGAAGAGAGGAGGAGACGGAGAAAGACAGAAAAGAGATAATGATAACAGATATCTATGAAAGAGAACATACAACAGTCCAGCCAAAAAGAGGGCAACAGTTTCTCTCACACTCTCCCTTCCATCACGTTCAGTAGGGTAAAGCAGGGTATAGTAGGGTAGGGTAGGGTAGGATAGGATAGGGTAGGGTAGGGTGGGGTGGGGTAGGGTAGGGAAGGACAGGATAGGGTAGGTAAGGGAAGAAGAGGGTAAGATAAAAAGACGGGCAAGGCAGGGTGGGGCAGGGTAAGGCAGGGCATGGCATGGCAGGGTAGGGCAGAGCAGGGCTAGATAGGGGAGGGGAGGGGAGGGGAAGGGAAGGTAAAAGACAAGCTAGGCAAAATGCACTCAGCAAGCAATAATGAAAAGAAAGCGACCACCAACATGTTACCTTTTCCTCCCCTCGCACTCTCTCTTAATTCTAGGTAATGGACCATTTCCCCAAAGAGACTGGCGGGGAGGGAAGGGGGGGGGGAGGTACATACACGGGATGGGAAGAAGAGCACGGAGCGAAGGTGGAGAGGGGGAGGGGAGAGGGGGGAGGCGACAAGAGTGGAGGGGGAGACAGGAGGAGAGAGGAGTTAGAGACATGAGAAAAGAGGAATAGGAAGGGAGGAGGAGAGGAGAAGAGAAGAGAGAGGTAAGAGGGAAGAAAAGTGAAAAAAAAGAAGAGGTGAGAGAGAGAGAGAGAGAGAGAGAGAGAGAGAGAGAGAGAGAGAGAGAGAGAGAGAGAGAGAGAGAGAGAGAGAGAGAGAGAGAGAGAGAGAGAGAGAGACAGAGAGAAAGAAAGAAAGAGAAAGAGAGGAATACGGGAAAAAAAAACAATGTCAACATCCATTACCCACTCATCCCCACCTCCTTTCCCACCTCCCTCCCCCCTCCCCGCATAAACACAATACACACGAGGGCTCATTCAATCATGCTCTCGCGATCAACGTTTAAGGATATAATGGAGCAACGGCATCACCCAGCCCGGGCGGCCTGCACACCGGGGGAGCGCTATTGCCGTTCGATCTTTCGCCCGAGACGGGGAAGAGGAGGAAAAGGCTCGCACGGGATCGGGGCGGCGGACGAAGTGGCTTGACAGCGGTGTTTTTGGGGTTTTATCTCATCTCCGATTACAGGGAAGGAGGGGGAGAGGGGGAGGGAGAGGGGGAGGGAGGGAGGGAGGGAGGGAGAGAGAGAGGGAGGGAGAGAGGGGAGGGAGGGAGGGAGGGAGGGAGGGAGAGGGAGAGGGAGAGAGAGAGGGAGAGAGAGAGAGAGAGAGAGAGAGAGAGAGAGAGAGAGAGAGAGAGAGAGAGAGAGAGAAGGGGGGGGGGGTAAAGGATGGGAATGGAGAAAAAAGAAGCGAAAACAAGAGAAAAGAGAATCATAATCATAATCATAATCATAAAAGAGAATCATAAGTATCATAAGCGCAGCCGCAAACGCAAACGCGCGTGAATATATGTATACGCGGGCGTGCGCGTGGGCGTGGGCGCTTATATAAGTATCATGACTTAGAAGCCGAAAATAGACAAAGCTAAACACAAGATTAAAAAAACGAAATCCCAGCCACGCTCCCAGCCACGACACAGCTGGCATCGCCCTGTGGTTCAAAGCAAACTGTCTTCCATTTTTTTTTCTTTCTCAACAAAGGAACGCTCCAGACACCGAAGGAATAATACAGGACAATATCTTCCGAAGGGTCTCTCCAGTACCGTTGTGTCTACCAGGAAAAAAAATAGACGAATATTTACGGAGAGTAAAAGTAAGTAAACAAACATAAGTAAAAATCAAGTATAACAAACTCCCAAGATAAATTAATACAACAACGGAAGCACAAAGCAAGAGTAAATAACCCCCCCAAAGAATAAAAAACAAAATGAAACAAAATAATTACAAAAAATAAATAAATAGACCCGATGCCCGCGACAATAACAAAACAATAACCGGCAACCATCGATCAGCTGTCCAAATATCACGTCAATACACAAATTGAATCGCCCCAAATGACGTCACTGACTAAAAGGTAGCGCGGATGGAAGGAGGGAGGAGGGATGGAGGGGGAGGAGGGAGGAGGGAGGAGGGGAGGGAGGGAGGGAGGGAGGAAGGAGGGGAGGGGGGAGCTGCAACTCGTTAAATAAGTAAGTCTATAAATACATCAAATTTACGAAGACTAAAGCTGCCTTGGCTCTTGACACTTTTGGAAAGATGGAGAGAATCAGAATCAGAGAGGGAATGGTGGGGAAGAGAGGGAGAGAGAGAAAAAGGGAGTGGGGGGAGGGGGGGTAAAAGGTGGAGAAGGAAAATGAGAGGGAAATAGAGAGATGGGGAGATAGGAAGTAGGAGAAGGAACAAGAAAATGAAAATGGGACAGGGAATAAAAAGGAGGGAAAAAGTAGGAGGAAATAAGAAAAAAATATTAAAAGAAAGAAAACGTAGGGGGGGGGGGGGAGAGGACGAAAGTGGGGGGAAAAAGGAAGGAGGTAATAAGAACAATATTAATAGAAGGAAAACGAAAGGGGTAGAAAAAAAAAGACGATGGGGGGCACGAAAAAGGGAAAATAAAAAAAGAGAAAGAATAGGGGAAAAAGCGAAAAAGAAGGAAAAGAGAAAGAAGAGAAAGGGAGAGACAAATTCATCCCTTCTTGACAGGTTGGCGGAGGAGATCCTGTCAAGTCCCGCCAAGCCAACATTCCCACCAATTAAATTTCTTTCTTGACAACTTTCAGAACTCCTCATAATGAGACTTCGTCCCCTTCCCCTTCCCCTACCCCCCTCATCCCTTCCCTCTTCTCCTTCCCCTTCAACCCCTATCATCATTCATCTTGTTTTAATTCTTAATTTCTCGACGCAGACTGATATGTCTAATGATGTAACAAAACATTAGCCACATATGAACAAAATAGCGATAAAAATCGCTAGAACAACCAAATGACACTTGAACAAAGGAAAAACAGTTAAAGGCAAATGGAACAACAGAAAAACAACCATAACAACTTGCCAATTGTCGTATGAACATTAACAACAATAAATAACAACCAAAATAGAACCAGTGATAATGATAATACTAATAATTGTACTACCCCTAATAACAACAACAACAACAACAATAATAACGACAGAAAATAAAGCACTATTCTACATGGCGTATATATCTTTTGCATTTTTAAATCTCGTTTCCGTAAATCGCTCTTTTTCCCTCGTCTCTTATATCGAAGAGGCTGGAGGCGAAGAAAATGGCGCGAAAAGCATAACGGTCGCGATTCGTCTTCTAATTCAAATGGGAACCATCGTCACGGGACCCATTAGCGCAAACCACGCTCCATTTATTTTTTTTAACAGTGTCAGTGTATTATTTATCATGATACTTTCCTCTTATCAAATTGTCGAGAATGAGAGGAGAGGAGAGGAGAGGAGAGGAGAGGAGAGAAGAGGAGAGCCGACCAGGAGCTTTGTTCGTGTGGCTGTGACAGTTTGAGAATCGAGTTGATGCAGAGAACCGTGTCCGATTCATTCATTCTTTCTTTCTTCTTCCCTTCCTCTCTCCCTCTTTCTCTTATCTTCATTCTCTGTCTTTGTCTCTCTTTCTCTTATTTTCTTTCTCTCTCTCTCTCTCTCTCTCTCTCTCTCTCTCTCTCTCTCTCTCTCTCTCTCTCTCTCTCTCTCTCTCTCTCTCTCTCTCTCTCTCCCCACGTCCTTCCTTTACCAAGCACAGCCAATATTGACATTTCCCCCGGTGAGTGGTGTAGCCTTGCCACCAAACACCGCCTACCTTCCATGTTGGCCACACAACTCATTAATTCCCGGAGGGAGTATTGCGGCGAGCTAAAAATAGCCTCCTTC
This sequence comes from Penaeus japonicus, assembly GCA_017312705.2. Classification (NCBI taxonomy): domain Eukaryota; kingdom Metazoa; phylum Arthropoda; class Malacostraca; order Decapoda; family Penaeidae; genus Penaeus; species Penaeus japonicus. The sequence continues at coordinate 450,649 of BOPN01000258.1, forward strand.
CGATCTATAAAGCATCCTTTCACCGACCCGACCCGACCCGACTCGTACTCCATCCGACCTGATCCTATCCGACTCGCACTCCATCCGACCCGGCCCTATCCGACTCGCACTCCACCCGACCTGGCCCTATCCGACCCGCAACCGAACCCTAACGGACCCAACCATACCCAACCAGCACTTTGAGCGTCCAAGGGGGGAGGGGGGCAAAGAGGACGCGACGGGAGCATGCAAAGTGTGTGTGTAGGTGGGTGTGTGTGTGTGGGGGGGGGGTGACGACGTCATAGCGAGTACAGTAGGGGACATGTGAAAGGTACAGACGCCGAGGGTACGTGAAAACAGGCGCGGAGGAAGACGGGGAGCATGGGTGGAAGTGGGGAAGTAGGGAAGGGGGTAGGGAGGGGGGTAAGTGGGGTAGGAGTAGGGAGGAGGGGGTGGATAAGGATGGTCAGGTTGCGCAAGTTCTCGAAAGGGAACAGTGGGAAGGAGAGAGTATGAAAAAAACAGAGAAAGAGAAAGAGAGATAGAAAGAAAGAGAGAGAGAGAAGAGGGGGGGGGGGAGAAAGGAAGAGAAGGGATTTAATGACGGAGCAGACACTTTACTTCTTGACTACTTCCGAGTTACGTCATAAGACAGGTGTTGATGTGAAGGAAGGGGAAGAAGAGAAGAGGAACGAATTAGAAGAGGAGGAGACGGAGGAAGATAAATAGAATTAGGAGTGGAACGAACAGTAGGACTGAGCGAAGAAGGAAAGCAGAAAGGGGAGGAGAGAAGGAAAGGAGAAAGGGGAGGAGAGAAGGAAAGGAGAAAGGGGAGGAGAGACGATAAGAGCGAAGGACGAAAAGGACAATGGCAATTATGGCAATTATAACAATGGGGACGATGACGCAAAGGGAATGGCAGACACGTCTTCCGCTTTATACACAATGCTGCCTTCCTGGTTCCAACTAACGCTAATCTTTCGCCTTTTATTCTCCGTTTATCTTTTTTTTTTTTCTCTTACCTTTCTTTATTTTTTCCCATCTTTTTTTTCTCGCTCCCTTCCTTCTTTTTTTCGATCTTTCCTCTCTTGGTTTCGTTCTTTCTGTATGTCAATCTCTCCGCAGTTTATTCCTTTTTCTCTTCTCTACTTCTCTTTTGTCTTGTCTATCTGTCTATTACTTTTGTTTCTCCTCGTTATCTCTCCTTTCCTCTTCCTCTTCCTTTCCATTTCCTCTCCTCCAACTCTATTTTGTTTCTTCTTCTCCCTATCCTTCTCCACCTCCACCTCTTCCTCCTCCGTTTTTTCCTTTCTTCCTTTCTTCCCTCCGCCCATCTCCCTCCTTCCCCAGGACCGACCACCCGCCGCCGCGCTCGCCCACAGCTCGGAAACAGCGAGGGGAAACAAATCGAGTTTGTCGCGGGACACGTGATGGTGGCGACTGTTAACGAGTAACGGTTGTTGTTTTCTCTCTCTCTCTCTCTCTCTCTCTCTCTCTTTCCATCCCCTCCCCCCCTTCTCTTCTTTTCTTTCTTTCTTTCTTTCTTTCTTTCTCTCTCTCTTCTCTTGTAATTCCTCTTTCCCCCTCTCTCCTATCCCTTCGGATAGGGATAATCATTTGGATAAAGTGAGGAACATGTATGTGAGAGGGAAGAGAGGACAGAGGAAGAGGGAGAGGGACGAGGGAGAGAGAGAGAGCGAGCGAGAGAGGTGATAAAAGGAAAACAGGGGAATAGATAAGAGAAGAACAAAAGAGGAACCACCGGAGAGGGAGATGATATGGGGGAAGGGGGAGGGGAGGGGGGTACAAAGCCATACAAGGGGGGTTTACAAGCTTCTCTGATCACTAAGTGCGTCACTCACATCAAAGCTGGAACCTCTTATCTCTCATTCTCTTTTTGATCTTATTCTCTCCCGTCTTTCTTTCTCTCATGCACAACAAAACCCGTGTTATATGTTAAAAACATGTCAAAACACATACATACATACATACATACATACATACATACATACATACACACACACACACACACACACACACACACACACACACACACACACACACACACACACACACACACACACACACACACACACACACACACACACACACACACACACACACACACTCACCACCACCACTCACCACCACCACCACCACCACCACTCACCACTCCCTCTCTCTCTCTCCTCCCTCACTTTCTAAACAAAAGAAGACATTGCAATTTGCACTCTCAATTGCCCCCCCCCCCACGCCCGCCCCCCACACACATCTCCAGAATAACAAAACATCGACTTATCCACCCACCCACCCTCCCACCCTCCCCCTCTACCTCTCACCCTCCCGCCCTCATAGATCGCCAACCTACCCTCCTCCTCTCTCTACCCTCCCCCCTCCCTACTATCACAGAATAAAACCTACCTCCCCCCTTCCCCTCCTCCTCCCCCCCCCTCTCCCCCAAAACAAACAAAAGCCTCCCTTGAATGCACTTGAGGCCAAGCTAATAAAAATCCAATACGCACGTCACGCCCACCGACACGCCACCGCCGCGCCGTTCCAGAAAATGGGCGGCTGAGCTGGGCGAGCGCGGGCGAGGGCGGCCGCGTTACTTCTTCGTTCTTTTATTCTCTCTTTTTCGTTAAATACTATATACATATGCATGTGTGTAGATATATCTAGTTATATCTAAACCTATATATAGACACACAAAAGTCTATATATAACAACCAACCTATGTATCTATCTCTATATATATATCTATATATATACGCACAGCTTGCTAAACACACACACACACACACACACACACACACACACACACACACACACACAGCCACACACACACACACACACACACACACACGCACACCCACACGCACACCCACACACACACACAAAGCTAATAACAATAACCACCAACTAATCCCTAAAACTCACCATCCCCCCCTACCCCCTACTCCCCCTACACCATCCCCCTACCCCCTACTCCCTCTACTCCCTCCCCCCTACCCCCTACCCCCCGTCATTATAGCGCCGCCAACTCCAACCTCGCCGGCAGAGTCCGCAGCTCCCGGCCTCGGTAATGACACTCTGGCACCCGGGGCGGCAGAGGTGTGTTTGTGGCGGATTAGAAGGACAAAGGATATTGGGTATGGGGGAAGGGGAAGGGGAAGGGGAAGGGGAAGGGGAAGAGGGTAGGGGAAGGGGAAGGGGAAGGGAAAGGGGAAGGAAAGAGGGAAGGGGAAGGGGAAGGCAAAGGAAAGAGGGAAGGGGAAGGGGAGGGGGAAGGGGAAGAGGAAAGGAAGAAGAAAGGGGAAGAAGAGGGGAAAGAGGAAGGGAAAGGGGGAAGGGAAGAGGGAAGAGGGAAGGGGAAGGGAAGAGGGAAGAGGGAAGAGGAAAGGGGAAAGGAGAAAGGGAAGGGGAAAGGAGAAGGGGAAGAGGAAGGGAACGGGGGAGGAAGAAATGGAAAAGAAGGAAGGGGAGAAGCCAAGGGAAAGTAGAAAAGGAAAAGAAGGAACCTGCGATAGAGAAGGAAAGGGGCAAGAGGAGAGGGATGGACGTACAAACGGGGGAGTAATGAGAAGAGGAAAAGGGGAAACAAAGGGAGTGGAAGCGAGGAAGGAAATATTGGTGGAATTGGGAAAGGAAGATGAAGACGATGGGCGAGATCCCACTGATCGATTGGGCAAACTAAGGGAGAGATAAACACTTCCAAGGTAAAAAAAAAGTGAGAAAGAAAAGAAAGAAAATGAGGATAATCGAAAAAAAACAAAAACAAAAGAAGAAACAAACGACAACAGGTCATCAGGGACAAGAAGAAGAAAAAGAACAAAAAACAAACAAACAAACAGGTAAACCAACCGACGCCAGAAAGACAAAAGAGGAGAGGAGGAGGAGGAGGAGGAGGCAAGCAAGAAGCACATATAGGACTTTGGTTGCGTTGCAATGCCAAGAAAGCCAAATACGTTCCAAGATTAAGCGAACGCAAACGGAGCGACGGAACAAAATGAAGGAGGCAAACACTCGCGCCCAAACTCGAGCAAATTAAAGAGTCCATGAGGCTGAACTCATCCTCTCCTCATCCTTGCTCTCATCTCAACTCAACTCACCAAGTGGACGAAAGAGCTGATGAAGACCAATATAAAGTATGGATGGATAGATTTTTACCCCGAGGGGGAGGAATAGGGAGGAGGAGGAGGAGGAGGAGGAGGAAGAGGAGGAGGAGGAGGAGGAGGAGGAGGGGGGGGGGGGGGGGGGGGGGGGGGGGGGGGGGGGGAGGGGGGGGGGGGGGGGAGGAGGAAGAAGAGGAAGAGGGAAGGGGTCGTTCAAAAAGCATAACAACTGATTTATCCTTCCTGTTCAT
>BOPN01000258.1:479990-497490 GCA_017312705.2 Penaeus japonicus
TGTTACCGGTCGACATACTTCCATAAAGAGACCAAGAGACACTGAGCTATTCACACACATAAATACATCCATACAGACACGCGCACGCACATGCACACACAATATCCTATACAATATCACAAATATATGAGTAAAGCACAAACACTAAATCAACGAAAGGCGATTCGAAAAGAGACACAGGACGAAAGAAAGGGAAAGAGAGAGAGAGAGAGGACGAGGATAACAAAGACGAGACGCAAAAGCTCAAGCAGGCGGAGAGGGAGCGCCATGCGCCGACTAATGCATGAATGACCATCCAAGCACGGGATCTGATCAGCCCCGAACCCTCGACACGAGCCTCACGACATAACACCACACTGGACGTCCATCCCCTCCCCTCTCCCCCTACCCTGTATCTCCCTGTCCACCCTTCCCCCATCCCTTTCCCCCTACCCTGTCTCTCCCTGTTCACCCACTCCCCTCTCCCCCTACCCTGTCTCTCCCTGTCCACCCTTCCCCCATCCCTTTCCCCCTACCCTGTGTCTCCCTGTCCACCCCTTCCCCTTCCCCTTCCCCTCCCCCCAAACGAAGGCCTGTCCGCGAAAGGGGAGGTAAATTGGTAATTACAGCAGGTGGCAGCAACAACATTGCCAATTGCAGCGAGGGGCCGGCTGGCACTGACGTCAAATCCCGAGTGTGTTTACGGGCCTCCAGTGGGGTCACGACACGCACCCACGCACGCGCTCTGACGTCACTCCGGCCACTTCATGGGCCAGGCCTCGTCGTAAGCGGGGCCGTGGGGTGCGGGGCGGGGCGGTGAATGGTAAGACCCTTCGAGAATGCATGGACATCGAAATAAAATGCATGACGCTGCAAGACCCCAACAAACCCTCCTTCCCTTCCCCTTACCCCCCCTTTTCCACCTCCTCCTCGTCTTGCTCCTACGAACGCCCACAGTAGAGGCACGCGATGTCGATCTGCGCTATTTACGCCCCTCGTTATCCTTTCAATCTACGAACTCTTTCTCCACTCCATACCCTGCTCACTTGGCGTGGTGCGTTCACCTTGATCTCCCCCTTCCCTCCTGCCGGGTCTTTTGGTGAACGCTTCGTCCCTGCCATCTCTCCTTGCTTTCTCTTTCACTCTCACTCTTTTTCTCTTTCTCTGTCTTTCTTTCATTCTCTATCTCCCTTTCTCTCTCTATCTCCCTTTCTCTTTCTATCTCCCTTACTCTCTTTATCTCCCTTTCTCTCTCTAACTCCCTTTCTCTCTCTAACTCCCTTTCTCTCTCTATCTCCTTTCTCTTTCTATCTTCCTTTCTCTCCCTTCCACTCCCTATCCCTCTCTTCCTCCCCCCCTCCCCCACTTCTTCCCTCTTCCCCTATAGCCTCCCCTCCCCTCTATTCCTTAATCTCGGGCCTAAGAAAATCGACGGCAGATCCTCCCTCTCGTGAGCAAAAGGGCTGTGGACACAAGGGCGGTGGAGGCGAGGGGAAAGGAAAGGAGAGGGCGGGGACGGGGGTGGGGGTGGGGGCAGAGGTAGGTGAAGGGGTAGCCACTGTATCAACCCACTTCCTCCCTCTCTCCTCCCTCTCTCCTCCTCCCACTCCCTCCTCCTCTCCTCTAGCCTCAAGTTTACCAAGTCGGCTTCCCGAGAACGCCAGCAACTTCTCCAAACTTTCGTCCCCACGCCTTCTGGAAGTGGTGGGGAAAGGAGGGAGGGGGGGGGAGAAGGAGGGAGAAGGAAGAGAGGAGGGGGAGACGGAGGGATAGGAGGGGGGAGAAGGAAGAGGGGAGGGAAAGAAGGTGGGGTAGGAGGAGGACGAGAAGGACAAGGAGGAGGAAGAGGAGGAGGAGGCGGAGGAGAGAGAAAGATAAAAATAAAGAGAGTATACGTATATTCATTTGTACCTATATATATCTGGCCACACACATACACATACATACATACATATATACATTCAGAGACAGAGAAAGAGAAAGAGTGAGGAGAGAGAAGAGAGAGGAGACACAGAGAAGAGAGGAGAGAGAGCGAGCGACATACTAACAAACAAACAAACAAACACATACATATATGCATACCACCCCAATGGTAAAAGCGATATGCATCCATCCCCACATAACGCAATGATGGGCCGACGCCTAAAGTGCTTGGGATTTCGAGGACACAGTTTGACGATGCGACACTCGGACCCTCTCACGGCAAATTGAACCGGTGAGTGAGTGAGTGAGTGAGTGAGTGAGTGAATGATTCATGTACTCGTTTTTCACCCTCCCGATTTGGCGATGAAGAGCGAAAAACGCACCAACGCAATTTGACGTCCACAAATACCAAATCATAAAACATAACACTGAGGAGGGGAATGTTATGGGAGGGAGGAGAGGAGAGGAGAGGGGGGGGGAGAGGGAGAGAGGGAGGGAGGGAGGAGAGGGAGAGAGGGAGAGAGAGAGGGAGGGGAGGGAAAGAGGGAGAGAGGGAGAGAGGGAGAGGGGAGGGAGGGGAGGGGAGGAGAGGAGGAGGAGGAGGAGGGGGAGGGGGAAGAGGAGGAGAGGGGAGGAAAGGAGAGGAGAGGAGAGGAGAGGAGAGGAGAGGAGAGGAGAGGAGAGGAGAGGAGAGGAGAGGAGAGGGAAGAGGGGAGGAGAGAAGGAAGAGAGGGGGATGTGGGGGGAGGGAGGGAGGGAGGGAAGAGGGGAGGGGAGGGGAATGGGAGGGAGGGAGGGAGAGGGAGAGAGAGAGAGAGAGAGAGAGAGAGAGAGAGAGAGAGAGAGAGAGAGAGAGAGAGAGAGAGAGAGAGAGAGAGAGAGAGAGAGAGAGAGAGAGAGAGAGAGAGAGAGAAAGAGAAAGAGAAAGAAAGAAAGAAAGAGAGAAACAAAGAGAGATAGAGATGGGGAGACACAAGGCGATGGGGCAAATTTTGGCACCCATGCAAAATTACCCGAGGGGCGTAATGCTACCCTTAACGATGCCAAGGAACGTATATCGAGCGAAAGTCAGAAGTAAAATTATTGTTGTTTTCTTTAATGGCGAACTTCCGGTGTCGAAAGCGTGGTGGTTTATTAATGAGAGAGCGGTTGGGGGACGCGGAGGGAGGAGAAGAAGTAGAAGAGGGAATGGGATTGGGAGAGAAAGAGAAAGAGAAAGAGGGAGAGAAAGATGGAGAGAAAGAGAAGGTGTGTGTGTGTGTGTGTGTGTGTGTGTGTGTGTGTGTGTGTGTGTGTGTGTGTGTGTGTGTGTGTGTGTGTGTGTGTGTGTGTGTGAGAGAGAGAGAGAGAGAGAGAGAGAGAGAGAGAGAGAGAGAGAGAGAGAGAGAGAGAGAGAGAGAGAGAGAGAGAGAGAAAGAAAGAGAGAGAAAGAGAGAGAGAGAGACAGAGAGAGAGATAAAGGGGTAGGGGGAACCATATCAAGACTTTCACACACACACAAACACACACACAAAAAAAGGAAAAATACCTAATCACTACTACGAAAGCGCAATGATCAACAATACACTCAACAATACTGAACGAAACCTCATTAATGCAATTCGCCACTGTCGCACTTGAACAAGCCGACCCTGCAACTCTTTTCAATGTAGAATGTGGCAAGCCAATCAGATATGAGACTCAACTATAGCTCCGCCAGGCATCGTTACTATACAAAAGGAAAGACGAAAAACAAAAAGGATTCTGCATAATATGAAAATAGGTCTTCAATAGTTAGTACAAACAACAAAATTAATAATGATAATATCAATAACTATAACAATAGTAACAATGATGACGATGACATGATGATGACGATGACGATGATGGTGGTGATGGTGATGATGATGATGATGATGATGATGGTGATGACGATGATGGTGGTGATGATGGTGATGATGATGATGATGACGATGATGACGACAAAGACGATAAGTGGTTCCACCTCCGAAGAATGGTCGCAAAACAAAAGTAGGTGACGACGCCAGAATGAAATATAACACACACGCCTTTTTATTTTACTTTTTTCTTTCTCTCTTCCCTCCGTCGGCACTTTGGCACCCCGGCACTCCGGCACATTGGCACTGCCACAATCTACATCACAGCAATGACTCTACTCTCGGTCGCTGATGACTCTACTCCCGCCCTCTACTCTCGATGACTCTCTCTCCGTCTAAAGGGGGATCCGGATGCATGCCCCTCGACCGCCATCAGGAGAAAAGAACACCAGTGCCGGAGGGAGACAGGAAGGGAGGGAGGGAGGAAGGAAGGAGGGAGGGAGAGAGAGATGGAGGGAGGAAAGAGAAAGGAAGGAGGAAGGGGGAGGGAGGGAGGGAGGGAGGGAGGAAAGAGAACGGAAGGAGGAAAGGGGAGGGAGAGAGGGAGAGAGGGAGAGAGGGAGAGAGGGAGAGAGGGAGAGAGAGAGAGAGAGAGAGAGAGAGAGAGAGAGAGAGAGAGAGAGAGAGAGAGAGAGAGAGAGAGAGAGAGAGAGAGAGAGAGAGAGAGAGAGAGAGGAAAGAGAGAGAGAGGGAGGAAAGAGAGAGAGAGGGAGGAAAGAGAGAGAGAGAGAGGAAAGAGAGAGAGAGAGAGGGAAGAGAGAGAGAGAGAGAGAGGAGAGAGAGAGAGAGAGAGAGAGAGAGAGAAAGAGAGAGAGAGAGGAAAGAGAGAGAGAGGGAGGAAGAAAAAGGAAGGGAGAGAAGGAGGAAGGGAGGGTAGGAGAAAAGGAGGGAAGGAGGAAGAGATGAAGGGAGAGAGGGAGGGAAAAGGAGGGAGGAAGGGAGGGAGAGAGGGATTGAAGACGGGATGTCGAGCGGGAGGAAGAGATGAAAGAGGGTCGGAAAAAAGGGAAAGGTACAAGGTAATAATAATAGGGGGTTTCCAGGATAAAAGGACGGGGGTGGGGGGATGGGGATGGGGGGAGGGTAGCCAGGTTGCAACAAGCGTATCCTGGACTGAAAATTGAGCCACTTTCCCCTTAACGGGATGAAACTACGGCGAACGCAATAAGCCCTTCAACCTACTAAAAAAATAAATGGAGAGAGAAAAATAAAAAGGGAACGTAACAGACGGAGATCAAGGGAATACGGAAAAAAGTGATATCAATGATAATAACAATAACAATAACAGTAGTATGCACTGCACATCAACAACGAAAAAAAAGTCACGTCATCCAAAAAAAAAAATAATAAATAAATAAATAAAATAAAATAAATAAAAAAGGAAAAAAATCACAACCTAACACGATAGTGACCAACAAACGACCCTGCTACAGAACTTCAAACAAACCGAACGACTTCCACGATAACTGCAATTCGTCCTACCACCTTGTCCTCCCTCTCTTCGCACTTCGCAGAATTAGCTGGCTACAAGCACGCACGGAATGCTTTCCTCCTCGGTCCTTTCATTCTGCTTGTTTACCTAAATCGAGATCCGTCAAAAAGGGAGGAGGAAGGGAGGAGGAAGGGAAGAGAGGGAGGAAGGGAGGAGGAAGGGAAGAGAGGGAGGAAGGGAGGAGGAAGGAGAAGGATGGGAACAGGTGAGGTGGAGATATGAGTGAGGAGAAAGAGTAAGGAGGAGTAGGGAAGAAGAAGGAGGAGGAGGGGAAGAAGACGAAGGAGGAGGAGGAGGAGGAGGAGGAGGAAAAGGAGGAGGAGGAAGTTCTATTTACATATCCACATAATCATTCATGCGGAGCTTCGTATAAAATGTACACAGATAAGTACAATTATGTTTACATGTATACAGTGACGTACACACATCAATAAAGTCTGAAGCAACATGTAAACGTATAAGGAGAAGAGGAGGAGGAGGAGAAGGAGAAGGAGGAGGAGGAGGAGGTGGAGGAGGGGGAGGAGGAAGAGGCGAAGGCGGAGATGAAGAAAAGAAAAGGCTGCCTTGTACCTATTTTTCTACCGAACAATTTCCTCCTCGAGCTAACTTATCCGGTAAAAAGTTGACCTTTGCGTTCGGATGGCTGGCAGCTGGATGGCAGACAGAGGCAGACGTGGGTTCAGCTGGGGAAACATGGGGCTGAGGACGGAGGCAGACGTGGGTTCAGGTTGGGAGGAGCGAGGAGGAGGATGGGCGTGGGTTCAGGTGGAGAGAAAAGATGACGGACGTGGGTTCAGCTGGGGAAACATGGGGCTGAGGACGGAGGCAGACGTGGGTTCAGGTTGGGAGGAGCGAGGAAGAGGAAGATGATGGGTGTGGGGTCAGGGGGAGAGAAAAGATGACGGACGTGGGTTCAGGTTGGGAGAATAGAGGTGGAAGGCGGACGTGGGTTCAGGTGAGGTGAGGAGGGGGGACGTCCATCACCATCGCGTTTGAGGGTTCTTGATTCAGGACGATGGCTTAGGGTGCAACGGCGGTACACTTGGGACGGAGAAAAGAGGCTTTCCTTCTCTTCTTACAACGTTTATATTTTTTTTTCTTGACATTTTGGTTTTTGTTTTCTTCTTCTTCTTTTTTTTTTTTTTTTTTTGAGGAGGAGGTGAGCAATGGGTCTTAAAATCGTTCGGTTTTCTCATTTCTTTCCCCTCATTTTGGAATAGGTGCAAACCCTCCTAACATTATTAATGTAACAAACATTTTCAGAAGAAACGCTCTTGTAAGTCGGCATGGAAATCAGAATAAATGTGAAGGGAACAGAGTAGCTATACGAGATTTGTTGAGTGGGAGAAAGAGAGGGAGAAGATGCTGGTGGATACGGAGGGCTGGAAGTACATTAGATATCAAAACACTAAAGTCACAATTATTAGTATAGTCACCCCTATTCACAAGACAGTGAAATATGGCGAGCACAGCCCCAAGACTTATCGGCGAATCATAATATTTTCTGTATTTATTTTGTTTTCTTTCTTCTTAATTCACCATTTGCACATACATATACATTCGTCACAAACGCTGATAGAGAGAGAGAGAGAGAGAGAGAGAGAGAGAGAGAGAGAGAGAGAGAGAGAGAGAGAGAGAGAGAGAGAGAGAGAGAGAGAGAGAGAGAGGGGGGGGGAGGGAGGAAGGGAGAGAGGGAGGAGGAAGGACGGAGGGGGAGGGAGTACGAGCGAAGGCGCGCGGCGAGCTGCTGGGAGAGAAAGAGAAAGAGAAAGAGAGAGAGAAAGAGAAAGAGAAAGAGAGAGAGAAAGAGAAAGAGAAAGAGAGAGAGAAAGAGAAAGAGAAAGAGAGAGAGAAAGAGAAAGAGAAAGAGAGAGAGAAAGAGAAAGAGAAAGAGAGAGAGAAAGAGAAAGAGAAAGAGAGAGAGAAAGAGAAAGAGAAAGAGAGAGAGAAAGAGAAAGAGAAAGAGAGAGAGAAAGAGAAAGAGAAAGAGAGAGAGAAAGAGAAAGAGAAAGAGAGAGAGAAAGAGAAAGAGAAAGAGAGAGAGAAAGAGAAAGAGAAAGAGAGAGAGAAAGAGAAAGAGAAAGAGAGAGAGAAAGAGAAAGAGAAAGAGAGAGAGAAAGAGAAAGAGAAAGAGAGAGAGAAAGAGAAAGAGAAAGAGAGAGAGAAAGAGAAAGAGAAAGAGAGAGAGAAAGAGAAAGAGAAAGAGAGAGAGAAAGAGAAAGAGAAAGAGAGAGAGAAAGAGAAAGAGAAAGAGAGAGAGAAAGAGAAAGAGAAAGAGAGAGAGAAAGAGAAAGAGAAAGAGAGAGAGAAAGAGAAAGAGAAAGAGAGAGAGAAAGAGAAAGAGAAAGAGAGAGAGAAAGAGAAAGAGAAAGAGAGAGAGAAAGAGAAAGAGAAAGAGAGAGAGAAAGAGAAAGAGAAAGAGAGAGAGAAAGAGAAAGAGAAAGAGAGAGAGAAAGAGAAAGAGAAAGAGAGAGAGAAAGAGAAAGAGAAAGAGAGAGAGAAAGAGAAAGAGAAAGAGAGAGAGAAAGAGAAAGAGAAAGAGAGAGAGAAAGAGAAAGAGAAAGAGAGAGAGAAAGAGAAAGAGAAAGAGAGAGAGAGAGAGAGAGAGAGAGAGAGAGAGAGAGAGAGAGAGAGAAAGAGAAAGAGAAAGAGAAAGAGAAAGAGAAAGAGAAAGAGAATTTCATTACCAAGCTACAATACGAGAGTGAATTCCTCGGCGTGTTTTATTGCCAGGGTTATACTGATAAGCCAAACGATATGCAATCTTTTTCCGAACTAATCTAAAGTATTTTCTAGTATTTTCTAGCGTACGCATTCCTTCGCGTTTCTGCACAAAACTAAACCTACACCGCACAGCAAACTTCCTGTCGATGCGCAAGCGGACAACCAGGCGTAAAATGATGGCATATAAAACGAAACCGGAGATTGGTATGACGCACAATGCACTCGCCAACGCCAAACTCGGAGACAAACATATTCGCATACTTCGCTAACTAACCGGCTCGTACTGGTCGGCACTTCTACAAAGAATTATTGATGTCTTGGCCACCAGGTCCTGCGCTGCGCTTGGGTCGTGACACGTCGACTCACTGCCATGCGGGCAACGATGCCGAAAGCCTTGCCATACACAGGAACAAAGGACATCAAAACAACACGGGTTCTGCACCGCTAGCTCGCTCTTGCTCTCGCTCTCCCTCTATCTATCTATCTATCTATCTATCTATCTATCTATCTATATCTATATCTATGTCTATATCTATATCTATCTCTAAGAATAACCATTGTAATTTATGGAATAAAGTTTTTTGAATTTGAATTTGAACTCTATCTACATCTATATCTATCTCTTCTTCCCCTAACATTTTTACCATCTCACCACCACATTCTTCTAGATTCCTATCTCTATATTTCCTTCGCCTTATTATCACTACCCCCCCCTCCCCCTCCTTTCCCCGACCAACTCGCACACAAAAACGAATCGCCGAAAATCGTCGCACTACGCCAGATTGCTAGCAGACCCGCGACCTGAAGACCCGCGGGCCCGACCAATCAACAACGACGCTCCCGCACGCGAACCTGTCGTTTATGGCCCTCTTGACCTGGCGGACCCGAGAGCGAAAAACCTCTGGCCCATTAAACCGCACCGCGACTGCGTCATAATCAAAATAATAATATTCGAAGCCGCGTGGACGCCATTCCAAATGATCGTAATACCTCATACCACAAGCCATTTCCTACATTACCTCATACCACAAGCCTTTTCCTACATTACCTCATACCACGAACTACTCAACTTTTACTACCGTCACTTACCACAACCCATCCATTTCTTATGACCACTTCCCACTACAACCGACCTATCCCTTAATACTCTTTCATACAGCAAGCTACCGATTTATCATTCATATTTCTCAATCTTCTTCTCGATCTTCTCCTTCTTCTCCTTCACCATCTCCTCTTTTCCTTCACCATCTTCTTCTCCTTCTCCTTCTCCTTTCCCATCATCTCCTTCACCATCTCCCTCTTCTTATTCTTCCTTCTCCTTCTCCCTCTTCTTATTCTTCCTTCTCCTTCTCCCTCTTCTTATTCTTCCTTCTCCTTCTCCCTCTTCTTATTCTTCCTTCTCTTTCTCCTTCTCCCTCTTCTTATTCTTCCTCCTCCTTCTCCCTCTCTTTCCCCTCTGGTAGTGTGAGAGGCTGAGATAAGATCCCTAGGGAGGGCTTGGTCAACATCCCTCGCTGATTGGAGGCTGCTGCCGTGATCCCGAACACACATGCACACGCGCACGGAAGATGGCAGGTTTGCATTTAATTATTGACGAACACGAACGAACGCACACACACACACAAACACACATACGGACGTCCAGACGAGGCACAAAGAGACGCGTGTATACACACACACACACACACACACACACACACATATCCACATATACTCGGGACACAAAAAGACATGCAAACAAGACATACAAACAGACACAAACACGCATAAAAAAACACCCATCCCATTCCTCCAGACCTTAAACCACTTCTGAAATTCTTAAAGAAACAAAATGTCACTTCGTTCCGCTATAAAGAAGGGCCGTGACCCAAAAGCAGGGAAGAAATGGCAACAATAAATGATACAAGCACGCGACGCCAACTTTGCTTGTTGCGACGCAGTTGCATGACGAAGAAAATCACGCTGGGACACAATAAGGGGCACTTTAAATGCCTTTGTAATGAGCCTGATTACATATTAAGGATTTGATGATTAGTAATTATGGGCAAATTCAAATCCAAACAAACATACGAGGGTTTCTCCCCCTTTCTTCCTTCCTTCTTCTCTTTCTTTCTTTCTTTCTTTCTTTCTTTCTTTCTTTCTTTCTTTCTTTCTTTTCTCTCTCTCTCTCATATGTCCCACATCTCATACACTCACTCTCTCACACACTTACACTCACACTCACACTCACACTCACACTCACACTCAGGCTGTAACACTCACATGCACACACAAAGACGCAATCGCACATGCCGCACATGCCGCTCAAAGCCTCAAGCTATGAACTTCCGGTGAACCATCCTACCACTCATGCGACCTCTCACCCCCACCCCCCCTCTACCCCCATTTGCTGCTGGTATGCGACCCTTGAGACCTCAAGGAAGGAGGAAGGGGGTTGGATGTGGGGGTGGGGATGGGGGTAGGAGTATGGGAAGGAGGAGGAGGAGGAGGAGGAGGTAGAAGAGGAGGAGGAGGGAAATATAAGAGAAGGGGGGAAAATGAGGAGGGGTAGGGGTAGGGGTAGGGGTAGGGGTAGGGGAAGGGGGAAGGGGGAAGGGGGAAGGGGGAAGAGGGAGACGGAGAAAGGAAAAGCGAAAAAAGAAAGAGACTGAAGAATGAAAAAGGGGAGCAAGGAGGAAAGGGAAGGAGAAGCGCGGGGAGGGAGAGGAGAGAGAGAGAGAGAGGGGAAGTGCCGATAGGTTCCCACCCATGGTAAGTTACCTGGCGTGGCAACCTGAAGGATACCTCGGCACAGTTACTCTTCGGCATGATCGCTCGAAACGCGACTGGCAACTACATTTCGACCTACTCCTAAGAGAGGTCAAAGGTTAAGCCGAAGTGTTTGCGCCCATCCCACGGATAAACAGGTACAGTTATACAAAGGGAATATTTAGCAACCAAACCAAGACGCAGACACACCCAATAATTTATGCGAAAACAAACATAAATGAACGTGGAAACACAGAGAGGGAGAGAGGGAGGGAGGGAGGGAGGGAGGGAGGGAGGGAGGGAGAGGGAGGGAGAGAGAGGGGAGGAGAGAGAGAGAGAGAGAGAGAGAGAGAGAGAGAGAGAGAGAGAGAGAGAGAGAGAGAGAGAGAGAGAGAGAGAGAGAGAGAGAAGAAAGAGAGAAAGAAAGAGAGAAAGAAAGAAAAGAAAGAAAGAGAAAGAGAGAAAGAGAGAAAGAGAGAAAGAAAGAAAGAAAGAGAGAAAGAAAGAGAGAAAATAAGAGAAAGAGAAAGAGAAAGAGAAAAAGAGCGAACGTAGGGGGACGGGGCTCGAGAGCGCAGAGGAGACCGAGAGGGTTTAACAACTTTAATCAGTTTCCATAATTCACGGTCAAGTGGGTGAGCGGCGGGGATCGGCCGTGCACGCCGCCCCAGGCTATTTCGAACCTGGGATTATTGATCTGCAAATGAAGGCAAATGGGAGGGAAGTGGGAAAAAGAACGTGGGGGAGAGGGACAGAGAGAAAAGAGAAAGAGAAAGTGAAAGAGAGAGAGAGAGATAAAGGGAGGGAGGGAGGGAGGGGGAGAGAGAAAGAGAAGGAGAAGGAGAAGGAGAAGGAGAAGGAGAGAGAGAGAGATGGGGGGAAGGGAGAGGGAGGGAGGGAGAGGAAGGGAGAGAGGAGGGCGAGATTGGTGGGAGAGGGAGAAGGACAAAGAAAAGGAGAAAGACAAGGAGAAAGAGAAGAAGTAGAAGACAATTAAGAGGAATAATGATAATGAGAAGAATGAAGAGGAAGGAGTAGGAGAAGAGAAAGAGAGAAAAAAAAATAAAGAGGAAAAGGCCGCCCGTGAAGAGAGAACGGAGAGGCGAGGAGATTTAGAAGAGCTTAAAAGTTAGAAGTGAGAGGAACGTGCATTTTGCAAAGCCACTACACGTAAGACATTCGCAAGCAAGCAACTAGGACAGGGATGGTGACTGATGAAATGGTGTTGACGGAAATGATGATGATGATGATGATGATGATGATGATGATGATGACGCTGGTGATGATGATGATGACGACGACGATGGTGATGATGACGACGATGATGGTGATGATGATGATGATGACGACGACGATGATGGTGATGATGATGATTGCGATGGTGGTGGTAATGTCAGTATTGTTGTTTATGGTACTGATGGAGCAGGGACCGGAAAACAGAAACGGAAAGGGAAGGAGGAAGAATGATAAAAGAGAGAAAGCGGGAGAGGAAAATACCAAGATACCAAATACCAAAAATGTATGAAAAGTGAACGAGAGAATCAGCGGAAAGAGAAGAAAGAGAAGAAGAAAGATGGGGGAGGAGGAGGTTAGGGAGTGGGGGGTATTCAATGAAGGCTCCATATAACTGTAATGGGGCCGCGACGCTCCCCGTTACAATCAACCGGGGGATATAATATGAAAAGCGGTTCAACGTGACAACGCACCTGGTTCTGAGAGGCAGTTATGCTGGCAATGTCGAATATCTCTGGTTTCACATCAATCACCGTCATTCTCTCATTCAACTCTTGCTCACGCTCTCTCTCTCTCTCTCTCTCTCTCTCTCTCTCTCTCTCTCTCTCTCTCTCTCTCTCTCTGTGTGTGTGTCTGTGTGTGTGTGTCTGTCTGTGTGTGTGTGTGTGTGTGTCTGTCTGTGTATGTGTCTGTCTGTGTATGTGTCTGTCTGTGCATGTGTCTGTCTGTGTATGTGTTTGCCTGTGTGTGTGTGTCTGTGTCTGTATCTGTGTGTGTCTCTGTGTAAGCCCACGGTCATTGGCTAGCGTGTAAAAAGAAACGCACATACTGAACTTCAGAAACGTATAATCATTACCAAGTAATTACAAGACAACTGAGGTTAAAGTAACACTCACGACTATTTCCAGGAAGGGCAATGGCGAGACCACAAAGAAACGATGCCTTACCTGAAAAAAAGAAAGAACATATTATATCAATATCTGAGTAAATTCACAACATCCAGAAAGGTCTTAGGAATAACCTCTACAAACAATCGTAATTTTGACAGAATGACGAGTTTTACAACTAAGTTTACAATGAAAGAAAAGTAAAAAGAAGAAGAAAGAAAGAGGAAGAGAGAAGAAAGAAGAAAACAAAATGTTCGTAGATATGAGCAGTGAAGATCCTCGTCTCTTCTACCGCTTGGCACTAAAAGGCGGCACCACACTAGCAATTTTCTTTTCTTTTCTTTATCATTGACACAGACCTGAAATTCTTAGCACACACGCGTACAAGGAGAAAGAAAAAAAAAAGAAAAAAAAACGAATGACGTCACTAAAGAGGCTTCAAACGTTTTACGCAAAAATTGCAAATTGTGACACCGCCTTTTACCCAAGAATGTTATCACGTGCTTATTTTTCTCACCTTGAGGGCGAGCTGTTACACTCTCCCGGGTCAGAGGACGACTCGTGACTCGACGACTCAGGGACTCAGGGACAGACACTCAAGAGAGACTCGGCAGGACTTACCTAACTGGAGGGACTTGGAGGTCTTGAGGACGGAGTTGGCTGAGGTCTTCCTGCGACGGTCGCCGATGTGGCTGAACCAAGAGCCGATCTTGGCCGTCCCGGAGGTGAAGGAACTGAAGGTGGAGCTCTTGTGAAGCATCTTGGCGGGGGGAGGAGGAGCCTGTGGCACGACGGAAGAAGGGAAACAGGAGGTGGAGGTGGAGGAGGAGGAGGAGGGGGGCGGGGAGAAGAAGGACGGGAGACACACACACGCACGCACGACGACTTCCCGACTTTTCCCTCCGTTCGACGACTAGTTCGACGACCACCTTCTCCACGTGCTGGGCGGGAGGGCTGGGTGGGCGGGCGGACGGGCGGGAGGGAAGGGTTGCAAGGGAGAGGAGAGTTATAACGTCAACTCTTCATCGTGGCGGAGAAAATGCAGTTACGAGGACCCCGAGGACTGGCACGTGGCATCATCTGGCCATCTTATATGGGCGAGGGGGTCATAGAGTGCCTCGGAGTGCCACGGCTCCACTCACGACAGGCGCTCACACTCCTCTGACGTCTGCTCGCTCTCCTCAACTCGGCGAACCGAACACCAACCAAGACGAGGGTTCGACGCTTGGGTCTTCCTCGACCTCAGGCCCTGGTGGCGGGAAGCGCAACGTATTTCGGGCGAGGCCAGTCACCAGCGCCCGTGGGCCAGGTGCAGGTGAGGCCGGACGTGGGCGGTGGGACGGTGGGGGTCGGTGTGGCGTGCGCAGGGCGGCGGCCGAGGTACTGCGGTTCGGGCGCGATGCACAACCACGGGGGGAGGACGAGGAGGATGGAGTGAGAGACCAGGAGGAAGCACTGCGCGGGCTGCTGATAAGAATTAGGTGTTGGCTGATACGGATTATCGTGACGTCACTCCCGAATATTGGGGATCAACGCGCCGCCTTATCTGCAGGGCCGGGGCGAGGGTCGGTGTGGGGGAGGGAGGAAGGAGAGCCTGCTGCTGCGTAGCTGCTCCGTCTCGGTCGGTGGCTCCTGTTCGCTGTCCGAAACGCAGCCTTGCAATGCCGATAAGAAAGCAGAATGGCTAATGGGGCAAAGGGGATCGCGGAGCAGGCAGAGGAAGAGAGAAACAAAGGAAGAACTGACGATAGGTAGATTGACTAGCTTCACTATAGCACTTGGGGAGTTCTCGCCGACTGGAGGCTTTGTTCTCGGTTGCAGCTTCTTGCAGACGTATGGATATGGACTTGCTCCTGTTGAGACGCACACACACACTTTCCTTTCTGGGTCACCTACGGGTCAGGGGAGAGAGACAGAGATAAGGAACACAGAACATTAGAGATTAAGCTAATCACAGAATTCATCGTCGAACCCGGGTCCTTATCACTCTCGCCAAACGCCAATCCCATGACTAGCCTTGACCCCAATCCTTCCGCCATACGGGTCACTGCCTCGAGCCATCGCATTACGAGCGAGCTCTATCGCACTAGTAGTGCCACTGCCGCAGCGTCCGCGAATACGACGGCACTGCGACGCCCTTCAAATGCATCTTCTAATCGACACATTCCTTACGGGTAGTTTATCGACGGAAAAAAGGAGCGATCATAATAATAAAAACACAAGGAAGGTCTTGCGGCCATCGTTGGTTCTCGGCTCCCTATTTGGTTTAGCCGTGACTCATGAGGTGTCTGGCCAGCGGCGAGGCCAGCTGATTCACCCTGAGCGAGAGGTAAGACTACCTGATTCACCGTGAGTAAACTGTGAGGCCGCAGCCACTTCGCTTGCTTACCACACAACCACAATCTACATCAACGTCATGTGCGAGCAAG
This sequence comes from Penaeus japonicus, assembly GCA_017312705.2. NCBI lineage: Eukaryota > Metazoa > Arthropoda > Malacostraca > Decapoda > Penaeidae > Penaeus > Penaeus japonicus. Next base: position 495,283 of record BOPN01000258.1, read on the forward strand.
GCAGCGGCATTACGGAGAAAAAATGTTGCTGATATTATCGGATTAGTCAGCGGTGCGAAAATCATATTCACAGAAAATTAAACCGCGGGCTAATTGCACCAGTATCCACATATCTAACAGGAGCCGCCATTAATAACCCTGCCGACATAACGGATGTAAATTCTCTTCGTCTCGCATACTCCCTGGCAGTCTGCCTCTTCCACCTCCTCTTCCTTTCTCATTTCCTTCCACCCTATGCCCTTCGGCCTACCTCTCTTCACTCACTTTTCCCACATCCCCTCCTTTCCTCGCCCCTTCCCCCTTCTTTCTTCCTTTCCTTCCTTCATTCTTCCTTACCCTTTCTTCCCCTCCCATCCCTTCACTTCTCTCCCCCTCCCTTCCCTTCCCTGCCACCCATCCCCTCCCATCCCCATCCCCATCCCCCTCCCTCCCTCTCTCGCATCCTAAGCAAGCACCTTCGTCCTTCGCCCTAATCTCATGAGGCATTCCAGTCACACTCCTGGGTCACATTTTCTTAATTCAATCTCTCTTCCCAAAAGCCCCCACGCAAGTCCCCTTGAGTGCCTCGCGATCCTCTTCCTTTCTTCCTCTTCCCTTCTTCCCCTCTTCCTCTCTTTCTCTCTTTCTCTCTCTCTCTCTCTCTCTCACACACACACAATCTTCCTACCAATTGTCAAGTTTGTCCATCCTTCATCAAAAATGTGTGTCGGACGGGGGGAGGGGGTATGTGTGTCTTTGTATGCGTTTGCATGTTCAACTGTGCAACTGTGCATGTCTGTGTGCTTATTTGCCACCGCCAACCCTCTAGTGTCCACTATCATCTCTGCATCTGACGTCGCCTTCCTTTCCTCAATACCGGGGAAGATAAAGAAGAATGATTAAAGGGGGAGGAGGTACAAGATAAGCGTCTACGACAAGGAAGGGAAGGAAGGAAGGGAAGGAAGAGAAAGAGAGAGAGAGAGAGAGAGAGAGAGAGAGAGAGAGAGAGAGAGAGAGAGAGAGAGAGAGAGAGAGAGAGAGAGAGAGAGAGAGAGAGAGAGAAAGAGAGAGAGAGAGAGAGAGAGAGAGAGAGAGAGAGAGAGAGAGAGAGAGAGAGAGAGAGAGAGAGAGAGAGAGAGAGAGAGAGAGAGGGGGGGAGGGGAAAGAGGGAGAGGTAGAGGGAGAGGGGCGAGGAAGAGGGAGGAAGAGGGAGGGAGGGAGAGAGTGAGAGAGGGCAAGAATTAGGAAAGCAGTAACTAGCAGACAACGACATACTCACTGCAGTGGAACACATAATTAGTAGTCACCTGAAGGCTCAAGTGAGGGAGAGAGAGAGAGAGGATGGGGAGGATGGAGGGGGGGTGGAGTAAGAGTAGGAGCAGGCGCAGGAGGGGGTGGGGGAGGAAGAGGAAGAGGAGGAAGAAGGGGGGAGAAAGAGGGGGAGAGGAGGAGGGGAAGGAGGAGGAGGAGGAAGAAGAGGAGGAGGAGCAGCAGCAGGAGGAACAGGAGAAGAAGGAGGAGCAGGAGAAGAAGGAGGAGGAGGAAAAGGAGGAGGAGGAAAAGGAGGAAGAGGTGGGGGAAGAGGAGGAAGAGGTGGGGGAAGAGGAAGAGGAGGAGGAGCAGGAGAAGGAGGAGGAGGAATAGGAGGAGGATGACAAGGACGGAGGAGTGAGTGGGGAGGAAAAGTGACAGGGCCTTCAGCGATAGCTCTGAATGAAGCTGGGTCTCTCCCCTCCTCCTCTCCCCCCCTCCCCTCCCCTCCCCTCCCTAGTGAAGCACTCTATATGCAAAACAATCAAGCTCGTGCCTCATTGTGTATTCACTATAGCATAACCGCTGGACAAATTCTGTATTAATGAATAAAATGCTTTTCCTTGTTATTTAATTTTCGATTTAAGCAGGCGATGGGAAAGTTGAAACCCACTGATACGTAATGACATTACCTACAACAAACAAACATACATACATACATACATACATAAATTACATACACACAAAAAAGAGAAAAGAAAATGGCGTATTATGTATACATGAGGAAAATATATGACAATTCAATTTCATTTTGAAAATAAAGCGTATATCAAACACGTCGCTACACGAACGTCCTTAACAATAACACGAAAACATCCGCATCAGTGGGTCCGGGTCCCATTCATCACACCTTTTCTCTCCCTCTCCCTCTCCCTCTCTCTCTCTCTCTTTTTCTTCTTCCTCCCTACCTCCCTCTCC
>BOPN01000258.1:502490-507490 GCA_017312705.2 Penaeus japonicus
CCTGGCTCAGTCACTTCAGCCGCCCTCATTAACCTTATTAAATGCAATCTTCGCACTTTCTACGGCCTTTCAATCACCCACCGCTTCACTTCCTCGTTTTCGTCATCGTCATCGCCATCGCCATCTCCTCCCCTCCCCTCTCTATCTATTTTTCTATTTTCTCTCTCTCTCTCTCTCTCTCTCTCTCTCTCTCTCTCTCTCTCTCTCTCTCTCTCTCTCTCTCTCTCTCTCTCTCTCTCTCTCTCTCTCTCTCTCTCTCTCTCTATGAGGGGGGTGAGTGTGAATGAGTACGTGAGTGTGGTGAGGATGAGTGAGTGAGTGAGTGAATGAATGTGTATCCTACCCTCTCTACCCTCTACAACCTCTTACCTCCTCTTCCCCTCCCTTCCCCCACCCCACAGCCTCCTTCGTCCTCGCACTTTTCGCACATTCGCGCCCTCCTTCACCCTCGGCAATAGGTCCACTCCTGGAAGCAGAAGGAGCCGCCATTCTACTCGATATTTGCTCTCCTCGGCTCCGGCCTCTCCCTCTACCTCTACCTCTCCCTTTCCCGCTCCCTTTTCCTCTCCCTCTCCCTCTCCCGCTCCCTCTACCTGTCCCTCTACCTCTACCCCTCTCCCTCTCCTTCTCCCGCTCCCTCTCCCTCTCCCTCTCCCTCTCCCTCTACCTCTCCCGCTGCCTCCCTCCCTCCCTCCCCCTCCTTCGGCTCGAAATTGGAGAAGTTTGTCGCCATCTTTATTCATCTCATTCTCTTCCTTTTTATTATCGTTATTGCGTTATATCATTCTTCCGTCCTCTTCGCCCCGGCTATTGTGTCGCGACAGGGGCCCGACCACACGAGGAATATCCTCGTATATTGTTAACAGGAAAGGAGAGAGAAAAAAAAAACGGTCTTCGCTGTAAAAGCACGTCGCTCGATGCATTGTGCAACGCGCGAGATTGCAATAGACAAAAATAGAACCCCCTATAACCATGCGTTTATTTATAGCATTTCCATGCATTCCTGTGAGGTAAAGAGCGCGTAACTTGTCTTTTGTGTGTTTTGTTCGTACGTGCGCTCATACTCTCTATATCACACACACACACACACACACACACACACACACACACACACACACACACACACACACACACACACTCACACTCACACTCACATTCACATTCACATTCACATTCACATTCACATTCACATTCACACTCACACTCACACTCACACTCACACTCACACTCACTTACTCACGTGTGTGTGTATGTATATGTATATATGTATGTATATATGTGTGTGTGTGTGTGTATATGTATATGTATATATGTATATATGTATATATGTATATATGTATATGTATATATATGTATATATATATATATATATATATATATATATATATATATATATATATATATAAACATATATCTTTTATCATCACACTCAAACAAACAAACAAACAAACAAACAAACAAACACGGTACTATACCTCCATTACCTCAACATTACCCACACATCTCTCAGACAGAGCGTACACAAAAAAAATACCCCACCTCATCACATCCTAACTACTAGCGCCAGCATCCGGTAATGGCCCCATCGCCCCGCACATCCGGAACATAGGCCTACTGCATCAAAAAGAAAAGAAAAAAAAGAGAGAGAAAAAAGAGAAGAAAATATATCCCTGGCATTTCGTGTGATGGTGATGGTGACAGCGGCTGGATGCCTAGCTGACTGATGGAGATGAAGGAAGCGAAGAAGTAAAAGAAGAAGAAAAGGTGTAGAGAGATCCAGAAGAAGAAGAAGAAGGAGAAGGATACGTATATGGCAGACTGGGATAGAGGTAGATAGATAGTTAGAGAGGGGGGGGGAGGGGGAGGGGGAGGGGGGGAGAGAGAAAGAGGGAGAGAGGGAGAGGGAGAGAGAAAGAGGGAGAGAGGGAGAGAGGGGGAGAGGGGGAGAGAGGGAGAGAGAGAGAGAGAGAGAGAGAGAGAGAGAGAGAGAGAGAGAGAGAGAGAGAGAGAGAGAGAGAGAGAGAGAGAGAGAGAGAGAGAGAGAGAGAGAGAGAGAAAGAGAGAGAGAGAGAGAGAAAGAGAGAGAGAGAAAGAGAGAGAAAAAAGAAAGAGAGAGAAAGAGAGAGAAAATGATCCACCGACGTATAACAGCCAGTGTCATGGCCGCCCTCCTGGTGGAGCAACAGTCCAGCCCCTCCCCCCCCCCCCCCTCCCTCACCCCCCTCACCCTTCCTCATCACACCCCCGACTCATCACCCGACACCCAAATGCTCCCGACGCCCCAGCCACATCATCCTCTCCCTAGCCTCAAGGTGAAGGATGCTGGCTCTGGTCCAGGTCACGCCCTCGGGCTGCCTGCACGATGCCTGCCTGCCTGCCTGCCTGTCTGTTGGGATCCTTGCCTGATGCTTGCATGCCTGCCTGTGTGCCTACATAGCCTTCTGTAGGACTTCTTGCTTGCTTGCCTCCTGGAATCAATACCACTCCCAGTAGACCCTTCGTGATAGTGGTGACCCCAACCCAGTCTGCGGGTTGGCTACAGAAAGAAGGTAAATATCTCCGTATTAACGGGAGGGGAAAGAGAGGATGGGGGGGAGGTGGATGGGGAAAGCTGTACCCCATCCCCCTACCGTCTTTCCCTCACGAAACCGTCAATACTCGCCACTTTCAACCGCCTGGTCTACTACTCACGCTTTCATTATTGCTACACCACCTTCATCATAACTGTAAGTGACTAAGAATAAACATCTACGTGCCATGGAATAATTTCTCGTCATCTCTGACTACCAGTCTTTTGTCGCTTTCTCTTTGAAAACTCTCTCTCTCTCTCTCTCTCTCTCTCTCTCTCCCTCTCTCTCTCCCTCTCTCTCTCCCTCTCTCTCTCTCTCTCTCTCTCTCTCTCTCTCTCTTTCTCTCTCTCTCTCTCTCTCTCTCTCTCTCTCTCTTCTTTCTCTCTCTCTCCTCTCTCTCTCTCTCTCTCTCTCTCTCTCTCTCTCTCTCTCTCTCTCTCTCTCTCTCTCTCTCTCTCTCTCTCTCTCTCTCTCTCTCTCTCTCTCTCTCTCTCTCTCTCTAGCGCAATTGCACTTGATTGTGGCGAAGGTCAGTGTTATCGTCAGGTGCCGAAAACTGTACTCAGACCAAAACGAGGGAGGAGCGAGGGAGAGGGAGGCAAAGGGAGAGGGAGGGGGGAGAAGGAAGGCAAAGGGAGAGGGAGGGGGAGAAGGGAGGTAAAGGGAGAGGGGGGAGGGGGGAGAAGGAAGGTAAAGGGATAGGGGGGTAAAGAGAGAGGAAGGGGGGGAAGGGAGGTAAAGAGAGAGGGAGGGGGAGAAGGAAGGTAAAGGGAGAGGGAGGGGGGAGAAGGAAGGTAAAGGGAGAGGGAGGGGGGAGAAGGAAGGTAAAGAGAGAGGGAGGGGGAGAAGAGAGGTAAAGGGAGAGGGGGGAGGGGGAGAAGGAAGGTAAAGGTAGAGGAAGGGGGGAGAAGGAAGGTAAAGGGAGAGGGAGGGGGGAGAAGGAAGGTAAAGGGAGGGGGAGGGAGGAGAAGGGAGATAAAGGGAGAAGAGTGGAAAAGTGACGTTAAGCTGCGTTTATCCGGCTTTATTGAATAAAATTAAAAAAATAAAATTATAAAAAATAATTCAATGTTATTCTACTCGTTACCATGCCGCCCTGATATAATTACACACAATATTGTCTTCCTTAACGTTAAGTAGCAGCAGTGGTCGTTGCTGCACTATAATAGGAAAATCAACATTGCTACTAATACCAGCTCTAGTTGTTGCTACGTTCATTACAGAAGCATTAGGATTAGTAGATATGATTGAGTGCCAAACAGCAGCAGTAGTAGTAGTAGTAGTAGTAGTAGTAGTAGTAGTAGTAGTAGTAGTAGTAGTAGTAGTATTGGTAGTTGTAGTGGTAATGGTAGTGGTGGTGGTAGTATAGTAAAAGTAGTATAAGTAGAAATAGCAGCCGTAGTAATAGTTGTAGTAGCAGAGAAAAACGAACGTGAAACGGACGGTCGCCGGGAGTCGCAAAAAGGAAAACAAAAAAACGCGCTTATCATGAAAGGTCTGGAGGCTCTCAGTTGTAACAATCCACGACAAAGCAGTTTAAAATATATCAAGAGCAATAAATCAAGGTTTCCCCCCTCTCCTCTCAAAAAAAAATCGTTGCGCGTCGCCGCATCAATCAACCGTATTTCGCCGTCATCCATCCTTCATCCATCCTTCTGTCACAACCAGACCCTCCCCCCCCCCCCCCCACCCCCCCCCCCCCCCCCCCCTCACCCCACCCTACCCCATCCACCGAAGGGTGTTCCGCTCGCCGCGCTCACACGACAGTTACGTTCCGCGGTGACACCACGACACAAATCCTGATGAGGCCGGGAGGGGGGGGGGAGCACCACTCCCTCTGATAAGCAGCTCTACCCTCCCCCTTTCCCCCAACCTATCCACCCATGGCACGCTCCTCCTCCTCCTCCACATTCTCCCCCATCTTCCCCTCGCCTGCTCTCTCATTCCGCCCGAAACGCCCTCCCCCTGACCCCCTCCTGACTCCTTCCTCTCTCTAGAGCCAAACTCGTCTCGTCTAGGCGAGTGCTTGGCCTGGGCCTAGGGATCTCTCTCTCTCTCTCTCTCTCTCTCTCAATTTCTTCGAACTGTGAATATGCAACTGGCTATCCCTCTTCAGTTTCTTTTCCTCTTTAGAGATAGAGGAAGAAGAGAAGAGGGAGAAGGAGAAAGAAGATGGAGAAAGGAAATGAGGAGAAAGGGAAGGAGAAGGTTATGTAAAGGGAAAAGTGAACGGAAGGAGATGAAGGAGAAGGTGACAAAGGACGAGAGAGAGAGAGAGAGAGAGAGAGAGAGAGAGAGAGAGAGAGAGAGAGAGAGAGAGAGAGAGAGAGAGAGAGAGAGAGAGAGAGAGAGAGAGAGAGAGAGAGAGAGAGGAGAAAGAAAGAAAGAAAGAAAGAGAGAGAGAGAGAGAGAGAGAGAGAGAGAGAGAGA
>BOPN01000258.1:509990-527490 GCA_017312705.2 Penaeus japonicus
TCGGAATAAAATCAGGCCAATGGCAAGATAATGATACCAACGTACATCGACGCCAATAACGATAACCCTAAAAAGAAAAGAAAAGAAAAAAGAAAAAGGAAAAACATTAAGCAACTAACAATCATAATAACAAACACAGTAACAAAAACAATCACGAATCTTAAGTAAGCGTCCCAGCCTTGGCACCGAAGTCGTCAGGTGGTCTAGGAACAACACACCAATAGCCATTCAAAATCGTAAAAAAATAAAGGGCTTGGAGCATGAGTCAAGAAGGGCCATTACGAGAAAGAGAGAGGTGGACTTGGCTAGACAGACGAGGTAGGGGAGGGAGAGGAGGAGGAGAAGGAGGAGGAGGAGAAATAGGAGGAGGAGGGGGAGGAGGGGGAGGAGGAGGAGGGGGAGGAGGAAAAGGAGGAGGAGGAAAATGAGGAGGAGGAAAAGGAGGAAAAGGAGGAAAAGGAGGAGGAGGAAAAGGAGGAGGAGGAAAAGGAGGAGGAGGGGGAGGAGGAAAAGGAGGAGGAGGAGGAGGAGGAGGAGGAGGAGGAGGAGGAGGAGGAGGAGGAGGAGGAGGAAGAGGGTGTCGGGGAGGAGGGGAGGAGGGGGGGGGAAGCGGAGGAAGCGCGGGAGAGGAAAGGGGATGGGAAGGTGTGGAAGGGAAAGGAGTTAGTAATGGGAAGAGGGAGAAGGAAGGGGGAGGGAGAAGGAGAGAGGGACAGGAGGGGGGGGGGAGAGAGGGACAGGAGGGGGAAAGAGAGAGGGACAGGAGGGGGAAGGAGAAAAGGACCGGAGGGGGGGGGGGGGGGGAGAGAGGGCAGGGGAGAGCGTGGGTGGCACAAAAGCGTAGGCCACACACGCAGACACGAACCTTCTCCTCTTACAGGGAAGGTGAGGGCGGGGTTGGGGGAGGGGCATATTGTGTTAGAATAACAATGTGGGAGAAAATGATAATGAATAAGAGTAATTATTCATGTTAATGAGAACGCTAATCATCATTAGTCACTGTAATAGATTTGATATGAAAGACATTCGTCATCACTGATATCATCATCCGTATCATTACTAAAATCACGACTTTTATTGATGTTGTTGATCTTATCATCCTTCAAACAACATGAATATAATAAATAATAAAAACACAACATACCACACGCATATCCAAAACATTATGAGCATACCAGCATTCTTTTCCAACCACACGCACTCTACGGGAGACTTGCGCCATGTTTCAATCATCCACACCCACACCCGCGTACGAGTTCCGTCTCGTCTCTCCTCCCTTCCCCTTCCTTCCCCTCCCCTCCTCTGTCCCCCTCCCTTCCTCCCTCTTCCCTTCCCCTCCCCTCCACTTCTCTGTCCCCCTCCCTTCCTCCCTCTTCCCCACCCTTTCTCCCACTCCAACCCAAACTATTTTTCCCTCCTTCCCCATCTTCCAACATCCCAACCCCTATCCTCCCTACCCCCTCTCCCCTTTCTCACCCCCCCCCTAACCACCCACCCAAACCCACTCTCCCTCCCCTTTACCCCTATCCCCCCCCACTCCACACGCACAACTCCCTCGCCGAAAACAAAGGGAGGACACATACACTGCCGCGATCAAAAGCACCTTACCGGATCCCTCCTGCCCCCCCCCCCTCCCTCCCTCCCTCCCTCCCTCCCTCTCTCCCTCTCTCCCTCTCTCCCTCCCTCCCTCCCTCCCTCTCTCCCGCGCCTGGCCATCGCCCGCGCCGAGGGGAAACAGCGCATAAAATAGCCGATTTCATTTCCACCGTTCCGCCGTCATCGTCGCAAGAGTTACTTCCGCCGCAGAAATAAAATTTGCATACGGAGGGAGCTGATATTTGCATTTTGGCCTGATGGAAAACCAATTGCCGGTGGCGGGAGCCAATCTATGGTGTGCTCGTAAGGAGGGCGGAAGGGAAGAAGGGAAGGGAGGGGAAGGATGGGAATGAAGGGAGGGAATGGGAGGAAATGAAGGGAGGGGAATGAGGGGAAAGAATAGGAGAAAGGGGGGGGGGAGAAGTAAGGAATGGGAAGAGAGGGGAAGGAAAGGAAAGGAGGTGGGGATAGGAGGAGAGGCTTGGAAGGGAAGGGAAGGGAAGGGAAGGGAAGGGAAAGGAGGGAATGGGAAGAGAGGGGAAGGAAGGGAAAGAGAAGGAAATGAGAGGGAGGAGAGGCAAAGGGAAGAGAAAGGAGGGAATAAGCAAAGGAAAGAGTGGGAGGAGAGGAAGAGGAGAGGAAGCAATGACAAAGAGAGGGACAGGAAGGCTAGTGGGGAGCAGAGAGCATGAGGAGAATAGAGAAGGTGACAAGTGAGAGAGGGAAGAATAAAGAGACACACTAGAGGGAAGACAGCTGGAAGCCACACACAAATGACAACTTTAAAAGACAAGAACAGCAAAGCAATAACACAGCTAACCCACTACACTACAAATGACAAAGAAACAAAACTAGTTAAAAATAAATAAACAACAAAGAAAAAGAAGAAAGAATGGAAAAAGAGAATAAAGAAGAAAAAAAGAACAACGATAAGATTTCATGAGCCTCCTGCTCTGGACACCTTGAGTTAACTATTAAGAAACTTTACACCTCCCTCAGTAATGATACTCTGATTATGTCAATCTTTCTCATCCATTTCTTTTTTATTTTCCTTCTTTCCTTCTATGTTCTTCTCGCCTCCTCTCTCATTTTGGGATATTTCTTCTTTCTTTTTCGCTTCTTCTTGTTTATTATTGGTTTTCATCACTCCTCCTTGTTTTTTGCTCTTCTACTATTATTTCCTTTCGCTTGGAAGCCTGAATTTCCTGAAAGATAGAAAGTTTGAGAGAGGGAAGGGGGAGGGAAAAGGAGGGAAGGAAGAAGGGAGGGGGAGGGGGAGGGGGAGGGGGAGGGGGAGAGAGAGAGAGAGAGAGAGAGAGAGAGAGAGAGAGAGAGAGAGAGAGAGAGAGAGAGAGAGAGAGAGAGAGAGAGAGAGAGAGAGAGAGAGAGAGAGAGAGAGAGAGAGAGCGAGACAGCGAGAGAGAGAGAGAGAGAGAGAGAGAGAGAGAGAGAGAGAGAGAGAGAGAGAGAGAGAGAGAGAGAGAGAGAGAGAGAGAGAGAGAGAGAGAGAGAGAGAGAGAGAGAGAAAGAGAAAGAGAGAGAGACAGAGATAGAGATAGGGATAGAGAGACAGAGAAAGAGAAGAGAGAAGAGAGAAGAGAGAAAGAGACCGAGAGAGAAAGAAAAGAGAAAGAAGACCAACCCCATCGACCTGACCGGACCGTCCACAGTGCACAATCCGGACTCACGTGATGGAGCGCGACACGGCAGGCAGGCAGGCAGGCAGAAACGGACGTGACATGCCACTCAGCGTCGGCCGCTCCATCACGTGACAGTCACCTCCGGCAGCCGCGGTGCTTCTTCCGCTACAGACAAGCCCGGGGAGTCGAGGGCGTTCTCCAACCACAAATACCATCAGAGAAACATCATGACGAGGATGATGTTCATTCCTCAATAGTATCACCAATAACATTATCCGCAATAGTAATAACACAAAAGAGTAAAGCGAGTAAACAAAATAAATAACAACAATACGGAATACAAAGGACATCAACAACGAAATTACCCGATTAAAACCCACCCAAAACCGACCACGACACGATTCGACGCATCGCCTCAACGAAAGAACAAGACGAAGCTTGCCCTTTCAATACCCATCCTCCCGCAATGCCCTTTCATGAAGCCCTTCGAAGTATTTTTCTTATTCCCTCGCAAAGAATTTACTCGGAGCTTCCTTCCCTATTTTTTTTTCATTCTTTCACATGTACGTACGGCCGTCGCCCTCCCCCCCCCGCCCCCCTTTTCATTCAAGGCCACCCACGCGACGCTGAGGAATGTCGGAATCTCAACCCGCGAGATCCTCCCTAAGCGGTATTTCATTTTCTCTCTCTCTCTCTCTCTCTCTCTCTCTCTCTCTCTCTTTCTCTCTCTCTCTCTTCCTCTCTCTTTCTCTTCCTCTCTCTTCCTCTCCCTCTCTCTTCCTCTCACTTCCTCTCTCTTCATCTCTCTATCACGCCCACGCCCACGCCCACACTCTCAACCTTTTTCCCCCTCCCCCCCCCCTTCTTCTCCTCCTCCTCCGTCCTCCCTTTTTTCTCCCTCAGACAAAAATCTCCATCTCATTAGCACATGAAAGAGACGCCCCGACGAAATAAAAATGTTTTCCCCGCTCGGAGTCCCCCGAAATCTGAAACGTATCGCGTCCGGGGTCGCTGCTGCGGCAGGTTAGAGATACATAAGCGGATACGTAATATGTGTATGTACAGGTCTGGTTACCTCTGTTTATTCTAATCGGCCTGTCTTCCTGCCTGCCTCCCTGCCTTCCTGCTTGCCTCCCTGCCTGACTGTATGCCTGCCTGCCTGCCTGCCTGCCTGCCTGCCTGCCTGCCTGCCTGCCTGTTTGCCTGCCTGCCTGACTGTTTGCCTGCCTGACTGTCTTTCTGCCTGTCTTTCTGCCTGTCTATCTGCCTATCTATCTGCCTATCTACCTCCCTCCCTGCCTTCCTACCTGCCTCCTTGCCTGCCTATCTGACTCTATTTCTCTTTCTCTTTCTCCCTCTCTATATATATGATTCGTATGTACGTAAACGTGTGCGTGCGATGAGGCTGAAATACCGAGATGATGGCGTTGACGTGGGCGGGTGGGTGGGCGTAGCGTACCGCTCTTACGCCTACCTCGTCTCTCACTCTCATTCCATTCCTCTCTCGTCTCTTCTCTCCTGTTCGCCTCCTCCGCGCTCACCTCTCCACAAACCCTGGCGAGGCGAAGACGGAGAGAGAGAAAGAGAGGGGGGGGGGGGATAATTTCAGGGACACGGGCGGACTGTGCACGTGATTGTCCTCTTATGACTTCGTGCATGACTGCGATGCGAGGCCATGCGAGCACACGCCGGAGGGAGGGAGGGAGGGAGGGAGGGGCTGGGATGAGGGAACGCCGTTGACTGCGGGGCAACACATTTCTTGGGCGTGTGGCTTACCGGAATGAAAACACAATTATACGCTCGCGCACACATATACATACATATATACATACATGCAGAGAGAGACATATACATACATACAGAGAGACACATATACATACATATACATATATACATACATAGAGACACACATATACATACATACAGAGACATATACATACATACATACATACATACATACATACATACATACATACATACAGACAGAAAGACAGACACACAGAAAGATTGAAAAAGAGAGAGAAAGCGAGAGAAAGAGAGAGAAAGCGAGAGAAAGAGAGAGAAAGCGAGAGAAAGAGAGAATGAGAGAGAGAAAGATAGAGAGAGAGAGTTCATCAAATTCAGAGTGGGTATGAAGTGTGAGCTACTGCGTATGAGTCAAAAGGCCAAAAGGAGGATGCACAGGATGACGAGATAACTGTCTGATAAACAGAGACTCTGAAATGATGTACAGTAAAAATAATAATCATAAATATAATAATAATGATAATGATAATAATAATAACAATAACAATAACAATAACAATAATAATAATAATAACACAAATAATAACAAAAAAACATGGAAAAGGATAAAAGAGACATAATAAGAAAATTAAAAAAATAAAATAAATAAAAAGCTATGAAAAGAAAACATAATGAACAAGAACATACAACACATCATTAAAAAAAATATATATAACAAAAATCAAACAAATGACGATGAAAATTCAGAGAACCGAGGGGGAAAAAATAAGAAGAATAAAAGGCCCCAAGAAGATAATGATAAAATGCAGGGCGATAAACACAAGCGACGGACAGAGAAGAAGAGCGGCACACAACAAGGGCAGGATGCGTGAAGATACTGGCCAGGGGAAGGGGGGGAAGGGGGGAGGGGGGAGGGGGAAAGGGGAGAGGATGGATGGATGGATGGATGGGAGGGGGATAGGGGACGGGATACGGGATGGGTTGGGGAGGATACGGGATGGGTTGGGGAGGATACGGGATGGGCAGGGGGAGACAGGGTGAGGGTAAGGGGGGGGAGAGGGGGGGGGCGAGTTGTAAACATAGACGGATACACAGTATGAGCCTTGCTTTAGCCACGATACAAAGGTATTTCTTCACACAATAATATTTACATGCTTGTACGTGTAGTTAGACGTGTGAACGTACATACATTTCAACGCACATACAATGTAAGTATATATGTATGTATGTGTGTGTGTGTGTGTGTGTGTGTGTGTGTGTGTGTGTGTGTGTGTGTGTGTGTGTGTGTGTGTGTGTGTGTGTGTGTGTGTGTGTGTGTGTGTGTGTGTGTGTGTGTGTGTGTGTGTGTGTGTGTGTGTGTGTGTGTGTGTGTGTGTGTGTGTGTGTGTGTGTGTGTGTGTGTGTGTGTGCGTGTGCGTGTGCGCGTGCGTGTGCGCGTGCGTGTGCGCGTGCGTGTACGTGTGCGCGTGCGTGTACGTGTGTGTGTACGTGTGTGTGTACGTGTGTGTGTTCGTGTGCGTGTGCGTGTGCGTATGCGTGTGAGTGCGTTCTTCTCTTTCTCTCACTCTCACTCTCACTCTCACTCTCACCAACTCACTCATTTACTCACTCAGTCTCTCCTCCCTCCCTTCCTATCTCTAACACACACCTGCAAGGGTAAGTACCCAATTATAATCACAAGGCCCAACACTTTAGGGCTGACGGCAATCTTTTTAGGCAAGCTGAACCTGGGCACATGAAGCAAAATTCAAAGGAGGTCGCGGAGAGGGCGGGGACAGGGAGGAAGGAGGAGGGACTAGGGTGGAGGAGAGAGAGAGAGAGAGAGAGAGAGAGAGAGAGAGAGAGAGAGAGAGAGAGAGAGAGAGAGAGAGAGAGAGAGAGAGAGAGAGGGGGAAGAGGGAGTAGGGAGGAGGGATAAGGATGGGAGGGAGGAGGGATGAAGATGGGAGGGAGGGAGGGAGGGAGGAAGAGGGAAAAATAAGAATAGTAAGAGGAGTAGTAATTAGAGGAGTGGAGGAGGGGAGGAGTAGAGACGGAGGAATAGGAGAAGGTGGAGGAGGGGGGGGGGGGTAATAGGGAGAGGAAGAGGAAGAGAAGGGGGAGGTATAATAATAGTTATAGGAGATGGATGAAGGGTAATACGAGGAGGAGATGGAGGAGGAAGAGAAAGAGAGAGAGAGAGAGAGAGAATGTTTGTATGAGCGTAAATGAATGCATTATTATGATTAATGTTGTTTTTATAATTATTATTATTATTATTATTATTATTATTATTATTATTATTATTATTATTATTATTATTATTATCATCATCATTATTATTATTATTATTATTATTATTATTATTATTATTATTATTATTATTATTATCATTATTATTATTATTATTATTATTATTATTATTATTATTATTATTATTATTATTATTATTATTATTATTATTATTATTATTATTATTATTATCATCATCATTATTATTATTATTATTATTATTATTATTATTATTATTATTATTATTATTATCATTATTGATATTATCTTTGATATTGTTATTGTTATTATTATTAGTATTGTTATTATTACCATTATTAATATAGTTATTATTATCATTATTATTATTGCAATTATTATACACACACACACACACACACATACACACACACACACACACACACACACACACACACACACACACACACAAACACACACACACAGATCATGGACACTGGAAAATGGTAGCGGGCAAAGGTCTAGGATCTCACGGTGATATTTACATATATTCCGAGTAGAGTGATACCGGGAAAGACCTCTTGACTTCACTTGCCTGATATTAAAATCACACGAGATAGATGATAAAAGGAAAATGAACTCATAGAACTTTGCTTAATGCACTAAGGTAAATGGCAAACAAACGTTAAGATAATAAAAAAACACGAATGATCAATCTGCGTTAACTTAAAGAAGAAACATTAAATGACGCTAAAATAATTTAAAAAATAAGAAAAAAAAAATGAAAAGAATAAAAAAAAGTGTTTTGAAACAGGAAAAGGCAAGCCGAATCCTGAGGGGTACCGGTGTAAAATCAAGCTAAAAGACTTGCAAACAATAATAAAAAAAATAAAAAAAACATTACAAAAACACATAAATAAAAGACAACATCCAGCAAATGACCTAGCCAAGTAACGGGAATTCTGCCCAGTAAAACCTTTATTTTCGTATCGTCTCAGGCCGAAGTAAATCCAGAAAGGGTAACACAAACACGGTTCCTGATAGATCTCTCTTTAATAAGTCGGCGGTTCTGTATTTATACGGACGTCCATGTGGTGTCATGGTCAGATATATATTTGAAAATGAAAATTATTATAATGCAGTCAAACACCAAAAATTTAATCAAGTAATAAGAGTTGGATGTATGATCAAAACTATTATAAAATAAAGCTTAAAAAATTGATAAAAGAACGATGCCATTGGTATAAAACATGAATAGATTAAATTAAAAGATGAAGTCATAATGGCAAAGGTCTACACAAGGCCAAAACCCCGTTTGCTCACAGATAAGATCAATAAAAAGTTATGTTAATAATTTCGTAAAATAAAATCTAAATCTCAAAATGAACAATTGAAATGACTATTAAAATCATTAAATCCACTGAAAAAAATGGTACAAAAGCTAAACAAATTAAGAAATAAAAGATCAACAATGATCTGACAGAGAGAGAGAGAGAGAGAGAGAGAGAGAGAGAGAGAGAGAGAGAGAGAGAGAGAGAGAGAGAGAGAGAGAGAGAGAGAGAGAGTCAGAGAGAGAGAGAGAGAGTCAGAGAGAGAGAGAGAGAGAGTCAGAGAGAGATAGAGAGTCAGAGAGAGATAGAGAGTCAGGGAGAGATAGAGAGTCAGAGAGAGATAGAGATAGAGATAGATATAGAGATAGAGAAAGAGATAGAGACAGAGATAGAGATAGAATATAAATTACGTCTATTACCCTGTGTGCCAACACCCCCGATCGTGGATGCCCATACTGGCCCCTCACTCATAGGGAAGGAAAGGGTGCGCGCCGAACCCGAAGGAGGGAGCGGACTCCTGACAAGACAGACACGCTCTTGTCCTCACCGTCTGGGATATATTAACGCGGCAGGGGGGAGGGGGAGGGGAAAGGAGGGGGTGCCGGGAGTGTGGAGGGGGGGGGGGGTAATTAAAACCTCCCCGCCCTCACATCCTCAACTTCCTCTGATCTCCCTTCGACCCTTCCTTCACCCCCCCCCTCCCCCTCCCCTCCCTTCCCAACCCCTTTCCTACCCCCTTAACCCTCTCGTCACATTCATTTGAAACTGTCGCATCCCTCTCTAAGCTCTCCCCTTCTCCCCTTTTCCTCTTCTCCCTCCCCCCCTCCCCACGAAGACAACTGCCGCTCGTCAATTACGCGAGAAAGTGAAACGTTAATTAGCGGAGAAGCCTGTCATAACGAACTAGCGATCTGAAGATAAAGGAAAGAGAGACAGAAAGAGAGCGAGAGCGAGAGAGAGAGAGAGAGAGAGAGAGAGAGAGAGAGAGAGAGAGAGAGAGAGAGAGAGAGAGAGAGAGAGAGAGAGAGAGAGAGAAAGAGGAGGAGGAGGAGCAAAAGAAGAAGAAAAAGAAAAAGGAGAATAAGTAAAAATAAAAAGAAGGGGAGAATGAGTTGAAGAAAAAAAATAAATCTGGTTGAAATAACCTCAGCCCTTTTAGCTTCCCCGCTCTCACTGTCGCTTCCTTTCAAACCCTATATCCCCGGACCCCATCCCCACCCCACCTACCCCCCCACCCCCCTATCCCCACCACCAACCCCCCACCCACGCTCAAAAACCGAAGACAGATCCGGTGCGACGGTTTAGAGCCAAGGGATCTCGACCAGAAGAACGAATGGGGATGGGAAAGGTGGGGAAGTGGGGTGGGGGTAGTGTGGGGAAGTGGGGGATAAAAAAAAAAAAAAAAAAAAAACGTCGGATAACAAGAATCGACAACAACCAAAAAGCTTTGCAACTTCTATCTCCCTAAGTAACCCAGCCAATAAACAACACGCCGTCAAAGCGATGTAATACATGAAACCTCCACTAACCCCCTACCACCCCGGCCCCCTTCCCCTCGCTCGTTCTGCCCACCCCCATCCCAACCCAACCCCAAGACAAAAGAAAAGAAAAGAAAAGAAAATTAAAAAAAAATCTTTACAAATCAATTCTCTAGCGCTAATGAAAGTAGCAGGAAGAACAGTGCAACCCCACAGCCTCTTCCGCGATGTCAACACCAGCTGGCACGGCACGGAGGCCCCAGACGACACAAACCAGCCAATCAAAACAAACACTTCCGGGCTTGCAACGAAAGAAGGAAAACGGGGGAGGAGGAGGATGGAAAAGAGGGGGGGGGAGGGAAAGAACGAGACTTGTGCAATTGCAAACGTATAACAAAATGCGATCTCTGGCTCCCTAGAGACAGCATCTCATCGGGCTCTGGCACTGTCACGCGGTTGCAATCTCTTTGGCAAACTCTCACCTGATACCCAGGTAATGACAGCCATGATTACCATATACTTGTGTGCATGATGCATGGCGAAGGTGTAATGGATTCGTAGATATTTCGAGCATCATTCAACTCTTCTTTCGCGTGATAGGACGAGATAAGGACGGATGACAGAGCACACATGAAAGGAAACAGAAATGCAAGATTTGAGAGAGGGGTGTAAACATTTGTAAGTGGTAGTGAAGAAAGGGAGAAAATGAAAGACAATAACAGAGAGAGAGAGAGAGAGAGAGAGAGAGAGAGAGAGAGAGAGAGAGAGAGAGAGAGAGAGAGAGAGAAAGAGAGAGAGAGAGAAAGAGAGAGAGAGAGAGAGGGGGGGTGAGTGAGATGGGGGGGGGAGGTGGAAGGAAAGGAGAAGAGAAGAGAAGAGAAGAGAAGAGAAGAGAAGAGAAGAGAAGAGAAGAGAAGAGAAGAGAAGAGAAGAGAAGAGAAGAGAAGAGAAGAGAAGAGAAGAGAAGAGAAGAGAAGAGAAGAGAAGAGAAGAGAAGAGAAGAGAAGAGAAGAGAAGAGAAGAAGAAGAGAAGTGAAGAAGAAGAGAAGAAGAAGAAGAAGAGAAGAGAAGAAGAAGAGAAGAGAAGAAGAAGAGAAGAAGAAGAGAAGTGAAGAAGAAGAGAAGAAGAAGAGAAGAAGAAGAAGAAGAGAAGAGAAGAAGAAGAGAAGAGAAGAGAAGAGAAGAAGAAGAGAAGAAAAGAGAAGAAGAAGAGAAGAGAAGAGAAGAAGAAGAGAAGAGAAGAGAAGAGAAGAAGAAGAGAAGAGAAGAGAAGAAGAAGAAGAAGAGAAGAGAAGATTCGGAAAGCCGTCAGGCTAATGAGAAACCCTCATTACGAAACTCCTGAAAGATTAAGGGACCGTGATGGATCCTAATACCGTCCGTCAAGGGGGGGAGGGGGCCCTCCTTCCCTCCCTCCCTCCCTCCCACGCTCCCGCCGGATGACACAGCCAGGAAGATCATCCGGATAATTAAGGGCCTCAAGTTACAAGCGCTTCGTCCTTACGCGTCCCCCTCGCCCCCTCGCGCTGTCGAATGCGCACACACCCTCCTCCTCCCTCACCGACCATACACCCTTATAAAGTCTTTGCAGTCTCGACCACGACTCCGTCCGTATCTCGAGGCAAATCAACAATGCGAAAAGGGCATGTTGAGTCACACTTGAACGGACCCGTACCCACACTCGGTCGGACACTCGAAATGTCCCTGAGCTCTTTAGAAGACCCACACTTTCTATGAATGCGAATGTGAATGTGTATAGAATTGTGTGTGTGCAGCCACACGCGAATATATGTGTGTGTGTGTATGTGTGTGTGTGCAGGCACGCACGACTATATATGCGTGTGGGTACGTGCGTGTGTGTGTGTGTTATATACACGAGCGTGCTGTGAATGAGTGATGTTGTTTGTGCATATGCTGCGAGTATGCGCGCTTTAATGACTGCGTACTCTATGAGGATGAGTGATATGAGTACTATGCGTGTGCAAGAGTAAATCAACACAAGGCCTCAGGTACGTGCATTTTGGCGTGCATGATCCCAGGGAGAATGGCGCGCGGGCGAAGTGTGTATGTGGGTGGGTGGGTGGGTGGGTGGGGAGTCGTGGACAAGAGACCCTTGATGAAGGTGCCTAGGGTGCACAAGTGGCATTCAAGCACCGATACACACTTCAACCTTACGTCGTATTGCGTAACTGTACACACATGCATTGGCAGACAAATGGAATTAGAAAAGGAGTTTGTGAGAACGAGGTAAAGTAAAGGGAATTGCGGTAGAGAGAGAGAGAGAGAGAGAGAGAGAGAGAGAGAGAGAGAGAGAGAGAGAGAGAGATAGATAGATAGATAGATAGATAGATAGATAGATAGATAGATAGATAGAGAGAGAGAGAGAGAGAGAGAGAGAGAGGGAGAGAGGGAGAGAGGGAGAGAGGGAGAGGGGGGGAGACGGAGAGAAAGAGAAAGAGAAAGAGAAAGAGAAAGAGAAAGAGAGAGAGAGAGAGATAAGGGGAGGGGGAGAAAAGGTGGGGGTGGGATGTGGTGAGATGGTAGAAAAGAAAAGAAGAAAAAGGAGTGAATAAAACCCTAAAAGTAGATAAAAGAAAGTACATGATTTCAACAATGCATACAGACACAGACAACAAGAACAAAGGAAGCCAAACTTAAAAGAAAAGAGAAAGAAAAGAGAAAGAGAAAGGGAAAGAGTGGAAGAGAAGAGAAGAGAAGAGAAGAGAGCCAGCGCCCAGGTCGGTGCTGGGGACAGAGCCGACCGCACATAGTTAGGAAGTGAGTTGTCTGAGAGCAGGCACAGAGTTGCATCCATCTATCCATCCACTCATCCTCTCTCACTCACCCATCTATCTATCTATCTATCTAACTATTCATCTGTCCATGCATACATTCATTCATTCAATAATAATAATATAAAGAAGTGCCAAATAGAAATAAGAAATACCACTACATCCGCACAACAAAAAACAAAAACAAAAACAAAAACAAAGACAAACACAAACACACACCGCGACGTACCCAAGAGGGGACACTCGTAATTAAACGAGGACACTTTTCACGCAAGTCGAAAATCATCCTCAATGCGAGGCGAGGACACACCGAAGGGGGGAGGGGGGGGAGAGGGTAGCAAGGAACTTCCACTACTCCCTCACGTCCCCTCTCCCCTCCCCCCTCCCCCATCCACCACGCCGCTCTTGCCCTTAGTGACACACTAACACACTGGACTCTTCTGATGACACCGGTCAAGTCAGCGTCGCCAACCAACTTGTAATAGCAGACCTTGCTTCATTTTCTTATTTTCTCATTTTTCTTTTCTTTCTCTTACCTTTCCTCTATTTTTACTTTAGTGAACGTGGAGAAAAGTACGAGAGAAAAGAAAAGAAAAGGAAAAGCGACAGAAAGCAAGACCCGAGGAAAATCACAGTCACCTGAACGCATGGTCATTATTCCGCGGCTTGTTACGGAACCGAACCGCGTTCACACTGCCTCCTCATACTGGGCTCACACTGGCCTTCACTCTCTGTCTATCTGACCTCCTCATCTACCGAACCAGGTCCTGCTGGATTCGCACTGGCCTTCTCTTACTGTCTATTATACATCCCCATCTACCGACCTGCGTCATACTGTCTTCCTCATACTGGGTTCACACTGGCCTTCACTCTCTTTCTATTTGACCTTCTCATCTACCGAACCAGGTCCTACTGGCCTTCTCTTACTGTCTATCATACATCCCAATCTACCAACATGCGTCATAAGGTCTTCCTCATACTGGGCTCACACTGGCCTCTCCTCGACCATTTTCCCTTCACGCCTTTCTCCCTTAACCCGTGCTATCTGTCTCCCCGTTCTTCCCTTTTCCTCTTACGCCATAAAGGTTAAAGTCTCTTCCTCCTCTTCTTCCTTCGCTGTTCCTCCCGGTCTGTCCCTCCTCCATCGCAGATTGCTTCAGCGAGTGTTTGATAATTTCGTTCTTTACGAATCTCGTTTTTCCTCCTACCATACTCGCTTTTTTTTCTCCGTTTTGTAATCTCCATCTCTATTATTCTATTTATATGTCTGTCTATTTTCTTTCTAATGCATCCTTTCTCCTTCCCTCCTTCCATAACCCCCCCCCCCTCTCTCTCTCTCTCTCTCTCTCTCTTTCTCTCTTTCTCTCTTTCTCTCTTTCTCTCTCTCTCTCTCTCTCTCTCATATATCATCTATCACTTAAACTTCTCTTTCCTTCTCCCTCCTCTGCTCTTTCGCTTCCCTTCCTGAGCCCTAATTCCTCGCGTTCCATTCCGTACGTCTGAAATTTCCTCGGCCGTAAACTTCTTAACCCTTAATCCTTACCTCCTCGTCGATTCTTGTCCTTATCTTTATCTTCTCTTCGATTCTTATTCTTATCCCTTATCTCCTCTTCGCCCCTTTTCTTTCTGTCTGTCTGTCTGTCTCTCTCTTTCTCTCTCTCTCTCACCCCTCCCACTCCCCCTCCCCCTCCTTTTTTTTTTGGGGGGGTGGGGGGTAAACAAACAAACAGTATCCTCTTTACGTTTCATCTATACCCCAAAATCCTCATCGTACTCATTTCTTCTTTTGCTTCCTCTTCTCTTCTCTCCCCCCTCTCCTTCTCCGCCACCTCCTCCTCCTCCTCCTCCTCCTCCTGCTCTTCTTCGACCTCATTCCTTCTCGCCACCTCCTTTCCTCGGAATGCAGGCGGCATCAAGCACATCTTCCTGGAAGCTGCTACAACAACGACACATTCTACTTAAACACTTCAACCAGCTGTGCATCTGACCGGGGGGGGGGGGGAAGGGGGGAGGGGAGAGGGAGAGGGGGATAGCGGGGCATGTTGGTGGGTCGATGGGGAGAGATGCAACGGAGAGAAATAGAAGAAAAGTTTAAAAAATGAGGGTTGGAAAAGTAAGGAAAGAGGAGAAAAAAGAGATGGATGGCAAAACTGAATGAGCGGATGGATAGTGGCACGCGCACAGACGCATACCCGATAAAAGACGAAAACAGATCAATTACCTACAAATGACTCATACATTCCGTTCTGAGTCCTTCTATCTCCCTCTGCAAACAGCGCTTTTCGTAGAAATACCAAACAGGACTTGCGTGGATGTACACAGGTTGAATGATTGCGTCTCAATGCTAGGCATCTTATTTTTCCCTCCCTTCCTCATTCATGTATGTTCATATCCACTCACAGCTTATGCGCACGCACAAGCACACACGTACACACAAACAAAAACACACACACACACACACACACACACACACACACACACACACACACACACACACACACACACACACACACACACACACACACACACACGCACACACACACACGCACACACACGCACACGCACACCATGTACGTGTGTTCGCATACAGAACCATCCACGTCATTACGACGCTGTTAAGTGGCCTTGGAGAAACGCACGGATACTGTTACCGCTACGTATTGCGCGGATGGCGGAAGGCGCTGCTTTCGAGAGGCGGAGGTGGAGGTGGAACGAGAGGGGAAGGTGGAGCGATAGGTGGAGGTGGAGCGAGAGGTGGAGGTGGAGGTGGAGCGAGAGGTGGAGGTAGAACGAGAGGGGTAGGTGGAGCGAGAGGTGGAGGTGGAGCGAGAGGTGGAGGTAGAATGAGAGGGGAAGGTGGAGCAAGAGGTGGAGGTGGAGCGAGAGGTGGAGGTAGAATGAGAGGGGAAGGTGGAGCGAGAGGTGGAGGTGGAGCAAGAGGGGGAGGTGGAGCGAGAGGGGGAGGTGGAGCGAGAGGGGAAGGTGGAGTAAGAGGGGGAGGGAAAGAGAGAGTAGTGGATGCGGTACTGGAGATGGTGATGCATGATTGATGATAAATCATGATAATAAGAATTATGATAATCACTTTGCATTCCCTATCTCTCTTTATTTTTCCTCCCTACTATATTTTCTTCCCTCCTCCTTTCCATAATTTATTGTATTTTTTCTCCCCCCCCCCCCTCTCAAGCTCCTGCTAATCAGATGATCCTTTTAATAGCTATACAAGGAATCCCCGAGAGATGCGAAGCGATTATCATTTTCAACATCCCCCCCCATACCCTCCCCTCCCTCCCTCCCTCACCTCCCCTCCCCTCCCTCCTTTATCACGTCCATGTACCTCCTCCATCTTTCGACGTCAAGAGGTCACTCCACATTCTCGAGTGGTCTCGCGGTGGAGGAGCGGGGGTGGGTGTGGAGAGGGGGGGGCGGTGTGGGGGGGAGGGAGGGGAAGGGGCATGGAGGAGCGTTGAGAGGTCGCATGTAGTTTCAACAATAAACTAACCTGTCAAACATCACCTCCTCTTGTCTCTCCTCCTTCTTCTTCTCCTTCTCCTTATTTCCCCTCAGCTTCGAGTGCATCTTGAAACTTGTCAGTCTTTTTTTTTAATTATGTTTATCTCCCTTGTTCATAATCACAGTCGTAGATGAACATGTGGGAAAAAAAAACAAGACTTAAATCGCATTAAGGAAAACACACACGAGACAATTGGCCAGCCATCACCCTCCTCCCTCACTCCCTCCCTCTCCCCAGGCCAAAGAGTGGACAAAACCCAGCACTCAAATGCAGCCTCCTTTCTTCCCGGGCTTACACTAGCTCTTCCATCCTTGCGTGGTGGCACCAGTGACAACGATACGCGGTGACAACGGTGACTCATCATACATAGTGACACAAGTGACAGTCATACCAGTGACAGCCATACGTGGTGACACCAGTGACAGCCATCGTGGTGACGACGGCGACATCCATACGCGGTGATAAGTGACAGTCATAAATGGTGACACCAGTGACAGTCATACATGGTGACACCAGTGACAGTCATACCAGAGACAGTCATACATGGTGACACCAGTGACAGTCATACCAGTGACAGTCATACATGGTGACACCAGTGACAGTCATACATGGTGAAACCAGTGACAGCCAACCCGGCGTCGTAAGCGTGGTCACCCAAAGCCTCTGACTCAACCAGTCGACGGACTCCGTGGAAATCGCCTGAGCTTCCCCGAACGCATGTCTCGCCAGAGTCTCCTGCCCCACTTGTCTTGGCCGGCGCCCTTTGCTACTCTTCCACTAAGCCCTTGAGTACATGCGAGGCCACGCCCCGCTCGCCGGGTGATGCAACGATTTCCGTCAAAGCCTCCATGGCGAAACCGAACCTCACGGACGCCTCAATGTTATCAGCCCTTCCTCCCCGCTGTGAAGGGTCGACATCCTTACGCGGCAGGACCATCGTCTCGCCGAACACTAAGGACGGAACTCCATTCATCCCATAGAACAATAGCGACCAACTTGCCCAATCGACACACGATGCCGGCAAAACAAGTTACATCGTTCAGCATCACTCGCATCGTTCTGCAATAACGGAGTCACGGCAACCCACTTATCATCCTAATCTCCCCACGACACGCAGTACTTAAATGCACGCGCCCTAATCATCGGCCTTTGCAATTATCCTCCTAAATCAACT
>BOPN01000258.1:544990-549990 GCA_017312705.2 Penaeus japonicus
TGCTAGGCACGCCATTCTAGCCACAACTTCCTAGTCCTAATCCAAGTCTTCTTCCTATTTATTCGTCAACATCATCTTCCCCTCCCAATTTCACTCCTTTTTCTCCCCCTCTATCATCTCTTCCTCTTCTTTTTTACCATCATCATCACCATCACCACCACTATTACCCATACCCACTTTCTAACCTCTTCTTGTACCCCGAGAAATCACCATCACTACCATCACCATCACTACCATCACCACCACCGTCACCATCATCCACACCCACCATCTAACCTTTTCTCGTACCCAGCCTCCGCCGGAAAGTCTTCTCCTAAGTCACAGCATACGTTCCCATGGCACCGCCGCACCGCTGCCTCGCGTCAAGAAGCAGAAAATGAACTCGGCATCTTTAAGGAACACCCCGATAGCAAATGCGATGCCGAGGCTCCCTTAAGACGCCAACTCTAGCAACAAGGAAGTAAGTCAGTGTAAAGGGATCCATTCCTTCGCCTTACTTGCAGAGAGAGAAGAAAAAAAGAAAGAAGGAGAAAAAAGAAAGAAGAAGAAGAAAAAAGGACGAGGGAGAGGAGGGCCAACAACATCAATCAGCGTACCACCTTCACCTACCTATCCGCCTGACCTCTCACCTTCCCATTTTTTTCTTAATCATTCGACGAACACCTGCTCCTCCCCATCTAATTTGACCATTTACTCTGCATCGCCTCACACCACGCTTCAGTCATACCATCACCAACTTCCAGCCAGTCACTATTATTTTTTTCTACAAACATTTGCTATTAAGTGTCTGTGTCCCTCACATCAGGTACACAGACAGACAGAGACAGACAGACAGACAGAGAAAGAGACATATATATATATATATATATATATATATATATATATATATATATATATATATATATATATATATATATATATGAGAGAGAGAGAGAGAGAGAGAGAGAGAGAGAGAAAGTGAAAGAGAAAGAGAAAGAGAGAGAACGAGAAAGAGAGAGAGAACGAGAACGAGAAAGAGAACGAGAACGAGAACGAGAGAGAGACGGAAGTCCTCCGCGAAACCAAAGCTCTGAATCGGCACCGAACAGGAAGGTCACGAAGCCCTTACAACACACACACACGCACCGCGCTGCGCTCCCGCCGACTCCCGACGTCGGAAAACCTCGATCCGCCGCGACCGTAAAAGGGAATAACGAACGAGACCGCCGATCCGACCGACCACCAACGAACGCCGATCGTCCATTAGCCCATGACTTAAGCCGTCGTCATCTCCACCGCCATCGTCGCAGGAGTACGCATCGCCATCGTCACCATCTCATCTAATTAAGATTTATTCAATTCGGTCTCCGTCACGACCTCTTCTGCGTAAGGACCCCGGCCACTCCCCGCTGCCCTGCCCTGCCCTGCCCATTTGATTAATTGTCTCTCTTGCTCCCATTCTAATTCTCGCTCTTCCGCCTTCCTCGTTCTTCCCGCTCGGTCATCACAATCACAGTTCCTATCTATCTATCACGGTTCCTATCTATCTATCTATCTATCTATCTATCTATCTATCTATCTATCTATCTATCTATCTATCTATCTATCTATCTATCTATCTATCTATCTATCTCTATCAATCTATCTATCTCCACTTCCTTCCAATCGAGGCCCCTTTTCTTTGTTTGGTCCTATCGTTTTCCTCCTTTTCGCCTTCCTCTGCGCTTTCCCCTTTCCTCCTCTTCGCTGTCCTCTACGCTTCTCTCCCTTCCTCTTCGCTTACCTCATTTCTTCTTCTCTCCCTTCCTCTTCGTTTACCTCATTTCCTCTTCTCTCCCTTCCTCTTCGTTTACCTCATTTCCTCTTCTCTCCCTTTCTCCTCGCCGGGGTGAGCGAGGGTGAAGAAAGGGAGCGCCCTCGAGGCAGCACGCACATCGGGCCTTGACCATCACTCTCTGACACACTGCACCAACTCGCCCCATTTACCTTCATCCACTCCCCCCCTCCCCCCCCCCCCACGTCCCCCGCGCCATTACCCACACGCCCCACACGCGTTACAATTGCTCTCATACCCACACAGCCACACGCCCCGCCTCGCACCCATTCCATCCGCCTGCAATCGCCAGCCACGCATCGGCACCCTTATCGCCCCGTGCCAATCGTACCCACGTCACCGTAGCCGAAGCGGATGCACACTCGCCACTCCGTAGCAGCAACAAACACAGTAACAAACGACGACGACGACAACAATAATAATAGCAATAGACAATAGACCAACATCCATCCTCATCCTTCTACTAACGCGCCGTGGTAAAATTAACAACAATGGTATCAACCTCAACCTCATCCCCATCCTCATCCTCATCCTCACCCTCACCCTCACCCTCACCTCATCCTCATCCTCACCCTCACCCTCAACCTCAACCTCATCCTCATCCTCACCCTCATCCTCCTTCCTCACCCTCACACTGCGCACCCTACTGCAGTGCGCCCCTCAGGGCCCTCACCCTCCCGTCGCCCGAAAGCCGTCTCGCGTGGGTCCGCACCGCGCTGACGTCAGAGGCAGGGTCGGGCTGACTGGCAGGTTCTGTCAGCACCAGGTCACGGAATCTGACAACCCCCACGTTAACGGGTGGGTGAAATGACTGTCTTCTTTCTCTTTCTTTCTGTCTGTCTTTCTCTGTCTTTCAGTCTGTGTCTTTCTCTTTCTTTCAGTCTGTCTGTCTGTCTGTCTTTCTCTATTTTTCAGTCTGTCTGTCTTTCTCTTTCTTTCAGTCTGTCTGCCTTTCTCTTTCTTTCAGTCTGTCTGTCTTTCTCTTTCTTTCAGTCTATCTGTGTCTCTGTCTGTGTGTTTGTTTATCAACAAAGTTCCACCCCCGTAAATAATTTTAAAAAATAAAATCATTTTCGTCATAAATACTTACATGCAGTGGGGACAGCCGACAGAGCAAGAGAGCGAGCAAGCAAGCAAGCAAGCAAGCAAGCAAGCACAGCATCAGATCACCAAAGCTTCACTTCCTGCTTCTCTATCATTAGGCGTTTCTTCTCCCCCTTTGCAAAATCTTGACTTCCTTCGAAATGTTAAATTGGAAACTACAGCCCTGTCATGGAAAGAGAAGGGCACGTGCATGTGTGTGTGTGTGTGTGTGTGTGTGTGTGTGTGTGTGTGTGTGTGTGTGTGTGTGTGTGTGTGTGTGTGTGTGTGTGTGTGTGTGTGAGTGAGAGAGTGAGTGTTTGAATTAGTGAGTGAGAGTTTGAATGAGTGAGTGAGTGAGCGCGTGAGTGAGTGAGTGAGTGAGTGAGTGAGTGAGTGATCGAGTGAGAGAAAGAGTGAGAGAGACTATACCTGTCTGCACATGCGCATGTATAAGTGAGCGAACGAGCGGCTAAGTGAGCTTGGCGCAAGCAGGTGAGAGGCGTGCGTGCAACACCGCCAAGCACAAAGATCAAGTCTCGAGGAGTGCCGGCACATCTTTTCACGATCGAGCAGACTCGAGTTCAGCTATAAGACGGCGAATCACGCTGCTATAAGAGCGGAATTAATAAAGCAGGTGCACACGAGGCAACCCCGTCAAGATGCATATTTTACAAGAGAGTTGTTTGCTCAAAGTCAGTCTATATATAGTTGGTGTATCGAACAGCTCCCTGTGCTCTCAGGGGTGTCAGGAAGCGAGGGAAGGGTAGGGGAAGAGGAAGGGGAAGGGGAAGGGGAAGGGTAGGGGAAGGGTAGGGAAAGGGGAAGGGGGGTGGAGATGGGAAGGGGATGGGGAAGAGGAAGGGGATGGGGTAGTGGGAAGGGAAGGGGGAAGGGGAGGGGGAAGGGGAAGGGGAAGGGGAAGGGGAAGAGGAAGGGGATGGGGGAGGGGAAGGGGAAGGGGAAGGGAAAGGGAAAGGGATGGGGAAGGGGATGTGGGGAAGGGGAAGGGGAAGGGGAAGGGGATGGGGATGGGGAAGGAGAAGAGAAGGGAAGGAGAAAGGAAGAAGAGGAGGAGGGAGGAGAAGGGGAAGGGGAGGAGAGGGGGCTGTAATACTGACACCTTTCTATTGTATGAGCGATGTCTGGTTATTCTCACAGAACATTTATAATCAAACAAAAGAAAAAAAAAGTTCTCCGAGCCTGCACATCGCACTTTCATCTTTTGTCCATATAGGCCTATAGATAGGTTGGGGCGAGTACGACGCCGGACGGGGTGGGCTAGGCTGAAGGGAGGGGGGGGAGGGAGGGCTAAGCTGAAGGGAGGGGGGGAGGGAGGGCTAGGCTGGAGGGGGAGGGGGAGAAGGGGGTAGGCTGAAAGTAGGGGAGGGCTAGGCTGGAGGGGGAGTGGGGGGGGAGGCTAGGCTGGAAGGGAGGGGGGGGAGGGAGGGCTAGGCTGAAGGGAGAGGGGGAGGGAGGGCTAGGCTGAAGGGAGGGGGGGAGGGAGGGCTAGGCTGAAGGGAGGGGGGGAGGGAGGGCTAGGCTGAAGGGAGGGGGGGAGGGAGGGCTAGGCTGAAGGGAGGGGGGGAGGGAGGGGGAGAAGGGGTAGGCTGAAAGTAGGGGGGGAGGGCTAGGCTAGAGGGAGTGGGGGGAGGCTAGGCTGAAGGGAGGGGGGAGGGAGGGCTAGGCTGAAGGGAGAGGGGGAGGGAGGGCTAGGCTGAAGGGAGGGGGGGAGGGAGGGCTAGGCTGAAGGGAGGGAGGGGGGGCTAGGCAGAAGGGAGGGGGGAAGGGAAGGATTTATGGAAGGGTTTGGGGAGGAGACGATTCCAACGGAGGTGTTGTAGGGTGATAGTGAGTGGTCAAAGATGCCATATATGGGTGATGGAAGGGTACGGGGTGGGGGGCGGGAGGAAGGGAGAGAGGGAGCGAAGGGTGTACTGTACAAGCCAGCTTCAGCTGAGGGTGTGTATGACCTCCGCACTGCCCATAGGATCTCCACCCTACCCCCATATGTCACTATAAGCTTCCTTATCCTCCCTCCCTTGACCAGCCTGTTTGTCCTTCACCTTTCTCCCTCCTCCTCCTCCTCCTCCTCCTCCTCCTCTGC
>BOPN01000258.1:557490-574990 GCA_017312705.2 Penaeus japonicus
CCTCTAAGGCTTTAAGACTTGAGAGAAAGGGGGCGTGGTCCCACCAGGGAATGTGACCTTCAAGAGTTCCTCTCTATTAGTAAACATCCCTAGCTACCTCACCTCCTTCCTTCCTTCCTGTTACGGCCAAGGGAATCAATCATCATTTGAAAGACTATTGGAGATTAGAAAGAAAAGAAAAAAAACAATGGCCTTGTTTCTGCCCCTTCTGACCGCGTCCGGATATTAAATGATATTAGGGATTTATTACACAAACACCAATTGAACCTTTACAATAAAAATGAAAATATTAACAATAACAGTAAACTCCACGAGCCTAAAACAACAACAACAACAGAATCGTTTGCTATGCCCTATGCCAATTAGACTGAGGCCGCGCTTGATTGCTATCACATCAACTCAAGGTCAAAGAAACCGTTTCGTATGCATTGCAAGGTCACCAATGACGTTACTCACGTTGCAAGGCCAGAACTCTAAATATCACGGTGAAGGCAGGCGCACCATCTTTTGACATTTAGAAGCAAATCGCAACCTTGGCTGTACCTCAAGTACGAATCGGGGAGGGTCTGTCTCTCTCCGGGGATTCTCTTTGTTAGCTTCATTTTCTCTGAATGTTATCTTCATATGTTTCTTCTTCTTCTTCTTCAGATATTTTTGCTTGTGCTTCTTTTTCTTCTTCTTCTTCTTCTTCCTCCCGCTCCTCCTCCGAAGGGTTACCCGATACCAAGTCAAGCAAGCAAGCAAGCACGGCGAGGTGTGATCCATCACTCTGGCCAAGACCCTACTGGATCACAGACGAGTCATCTCCTCCCACATCTCCTCCCACTTTCACACCTGTTACCTGAATCATTTCCTTCAATTACGAGACCTGGTCCCCGCCCGAGACGATCAATTGTGGTGCGTCCTTTCCACCCAAGAAAAACAGAAAAAAAAAAAAAAAAACGGACACCTCAGCATGATGGATCATTCCAATCGTCCAGCGGGGGCAGTTTTCCTCGAAACCTCACGCCCTCACAAACAATTTGTGAAGGTAAGATCCCCCTGCTCGCAGAGGCTTTCAGATAGCGCCTGGCCAAAAGCAATTGCAGTAACTCACGGATCTCGCCCGGCATCTCTCTCGCGACGAAAAATTTCCATAGGTATCTCGCGTGACGTCATTGGTTTCTCCGGACGAAGAAAAAAAAGGATAACTGTTCTGTTGTTTAACGTCGTTTTTGACAACATTGGACATCGCTGAAGTACTGAACTAACAAACTTTTTATTCTCTGGCGTGAGTGATAAAGGACCGGATATAAGACGTATTAATAAACTTTATTACATATATTATATCAAGATCCAAAAGTTCCCCACATATATATCACCCGCTAAGGGAAGTTTCTTGCTGTAAGCCGCCGAGGGGTCGGCCCTCGACACGACCCTCGGAAAGACTTCAAACTTGGTCTACTCACGTGATGTCGAGTCCAGACGACTAGCGGCTGTGTGGCGGCGGTGACGGTGGCTGCGGGAGCGGAAAGTTTGGAGTGTTGAGTTGCAGCGGCGACGGCGGAGGGGATGGCGGTGGTGACGGGGTCCTGGGTCCGCCCGCCCGCCTGCCTGCTACCCTGTCTGTCTGTTTATCCAATTGTCGAGACGGTTGACACTCTGACTTCGGGAGGGGGCTATCCTCGCCTCTCACACCACACACTACACCACTCACTTTTGCTACTGCTCTTTGGCTCGATACCTTTTATTCCCACTATATGCGTCCCGGACTCCACTCAATTCCACCGGGCTCCGGGTGGCTACGAATAAATATTTCCTGGGCGCTAAACACGAACACAACTCGCCCGAACACCTTCCAAGATAGGCGAGGGGCAAAGCGGGCACACCGCACTTGTCCTTCTAGCCGGGATTTCTGATGTCACACTCGGGATGGCGTCAACGACCCTCAATGGGGCGGAATTAGGCGACTCATTGGCACAGGTGTAGTGGCACAGCTGACGTGCGTGTCCACCAACGACGTGGGGGAGGGAGGGGGGAAGGGGGCCTCGGAAGGGGTGCTGGTGCCGGGACCTTCCTCACCACCAGCGGCACAGTACTGTAAACACACACCGCGTCACTAGGCACACGCGTCAACACAAGCGAGCTTGTTGACTGAGAGACTCCCTGGACACACGCAGCACCACGCTGGATTCGTCTTGTGGCAGCTGGGAGGAGGAGTGGCGCAGCTGGAGCCTTGCCGTCCCCAGGGCGGGCCACAAACACTGTCTAAGGAGTCGGGGGGGAGGGGTGGACTCACACAAAGGGCGAGACACGACCGCGGAGGTTCCTCGCGGGTTGGCGGCTGGCGCGCGAGTGTCCCGCTCTCGTATTGACGACCTACGCTGCCGACTAGCTGCCATCCGCCGAATTATCGTTTCGTTTTATAATCGCCGCTGCACTTTGCATGCCACGTCCTGGCTCGGAATCCCGCCTCGCAAATGGCGTACACCCGATAGGAATGGAAGAATGTAGACCCGACCGCTGCTAGCACTTCGTTTTCACGATCTACAAAGAATGAGCAGGCGGGTATGTAAGTGGCGACCTATGGCAACCCCAACGCATGAGCTGGGGGAACTTCAAACACATCTTTTGTTGGGATGATGCTAGTCCACAAATTCACTTCTCGTCTCTCTCTCTCTCTCTCTCTCTCCATCTCTCCCTCCCTCCCTTCAACCCACCATGCTTCACCATCACCACCACCACGTCCCCCATGCACTCGACGACGTAATGCCACCTTCAGAAGCCGCCGTCATAAGGAATCACCTTAAAGCTATGGTGATGCGAACACCCCTCTTCATCCCCCCCTCCCTACTCCTCCCCCCACCCCGCATTTACTCTGGCACCCGAGATCCACCCTCCCCCTCCCCTCCCCCTCCTTCCTCCTCCTCCCCCTAGCTGAAAAGACTCATTCACAAGCCGCCTCACAGATATATGTGTGTGTTGTTCCGGTCGGGCCCTAAACATACTGCTGCAGATGATGATGATGATGATGATGATGATGTTGCCTCGACTGCAACACGAGGAAACCGAATCGTCATGCAATCAACAACAACAGCTAACCATAGTCAGGATGGCTTAATGTTGTGATTACCATTCAAACTCGTGCACAGGATCATTCACAATAATCCCGGGTAGGTAGGTGGGAGGATGGGTGAGAGGGTAAGAGGGTGGGGGGGGGAGGTAAGAGACGGGAATAGAAAGCGAGGTTGAAAGAGAAAGAGAGAGAGAGAGAGAGAGAGAGAGAGAGAGAGAGAGAGAGAGAGAGAGAGAGAGAGAGAGAGAGAGAGAGAGAGAGAGAGAGAGAGAGACAGACAGACAGACAGACAGACAGACAGACAGACAGACAGACAGAGAGGATAGAAAGCGAGGGAGAGAGAGCGAAAAAAAAGAAGATAAAAAGGGGAAAGAGCGAGAGAGGAAGGGACAGATGGAAACCACCAGACAGACACAACCACAAACACAACCCGAAACCGGATTGTTTACATCGGTGGGAAGTTGCCAACCGGTGATTCAGCGCTGTCATAATAATCAAACTCCTAATCAAACTCAGCCTCGAAAGGAGTCCGGGGAGTGTCCCTTCGATCTGACACTTCAAGACACTGTTGAAGGGGGGGGGGGGGGGGGGGGGGGGTCCGACACGGGTGGAGGGGACTGTTCTCCTTCTGTTACCGAGATACCTAGCGGATGGCGTTGCCCAGGACGCAAGGATATTGGCGCTAACTGTGGCGGAAGAAGAGGAAGAGGCGGCGGAGACAGCGGAGGAGGAGGAGGTGGAGGAGGTAGAGGAGGTGGAGGAGGTAGAGGAGGTAGAGGAGGTAGAGGAGGAGGAGAAGGAGGAAGAGGAAGAGGAGGAGGTGGAGGAGGAGGAGGGAGGGGGGGCAAGAACCAGAACAGGAGGAGTAGGGGAAGGGAAAGAGGAGAACAAGAACATGAACAGAAGAAGGAGGAGAAACAGTAGAAGAAGAAGAAAAAGAAGAAGAAGAAGAAGAAGAAGAAGAAGCAGAAAAAGAAGAAGAAGAAAAAAAAGAAGAATACGAAGAAAAAGAAGAAGAAGAATGAAGAAGAGAGGAGCAGACAAGGAACAGATACAGGTAGTTTATTCCCGGGATCTGGTACGTAATTCCCAAGAAAACAAAAACAAAAAGTGGGCGTCTCTTAATTTTCCTCTGCGGCTCCTCCTTCCATTCATCTAACCCTCTTTCCCTCTCCCCTCTTTTCCTTTATCTCTCCCCTCTCTTTTCATTTCTCTCTCCCCTCTCTTTTCATTTCTCTCTCTCTCCCCTCTCTTTTCATTTCTCTCTCTCTCCCCTCTCTTTTCTTCTCTTTCTCTCTCCCCCCTCTCTTTTCTTCTCTTTCTCTCTCTCCCCTATCTTTTCTTTTATCTCTCCCCTCTCTTTTCTTCTCTCTCTCCCCCCTCTCTTTTCTTCTCTCTTTCCCTTCTCTTTTCTTCTCTCTCCCTCTCCCTCTCCCTCTCCCTCTCCCCCCATCCGTCCAAGAAGGAACACCACAAGATAAAATAACGGGGAAAAACTCGATCCCTCGCCGTTGCAGGGAGAACGCAACAGGAGAAGTCGATGTGCGTCATATTGTTCGTCTTCCGAGAGCAACAATGAGCCACTGTGAAGGGTAGGGTTGCCAGCTTCTGTAAGAGCACCGAACATGCGCACACGCACACGCGCACCCAACTTCTTTTCGGCGGAAATATAAGCCCAAAAATACTCATATACAAATGCGTATACGGACTTCAAACACATATTCGAATAATACATAAACGGACGGACAAACACACACATGCACATTCAAGCACACACAAGAATATACACGAACACGGACGAGTTCGATTAGACGAAAGAAAATATAATGATTGCATTCATAGTCACAAAACTAACTCTGGTGAGAACGACGTCGACGAAACAACCACGAAAGGAAGAAAAAAGGGGAGGAAGAGGAAAGAGAAGCAGAAGGGGATGCACGCAAGTGACTACAAGAACCCGCCCCCCTCTAACCACGGGTTCACCTGCCCGCCCGCAACACTTGCCGGGCACATACCACTCCCACGCTCCTCGTCTTCCCCCTCCTCCCCTCTCCCTCTCCCTCTCCCTCTCCCTCTCCCTCTCCCTCTCCCTCTCCCTCTCCCTCTCCCTCTCCCTCTCCCTCTCCTCTCTCTCCCTCCTTCCCTACTACCTCTTTTTCCACCACCGTTCTCTCCTATCCATTTATCCGCTTTCTGTGTCTCCTCTATCTATCAGCGTCCTCTCCTCTTCTCTTCTCCCCTTTCCCTCGCCATGAAGATCTCACCCCGCCGTGAAAATCTCACAATTCCTTAGGCCTGGTCTAGATGCCTCTCGACCTTTCGTCATCTGTCGGGGACACGAGCGGCCGTGAAAGACGTTTTGCCATGATTGGCGCGTCAGAAAACACTTACTAATAATGCTAATCCATATATCTGCAAGCCGGGTCATCCTACCGTCTTCGGTGAACGGTGAAAAAACGACGCGTCTGAAAGAGTCCTATTACCTTTTTTCAAGCCGTGGACGGGAAATCACGTGTCATGATACAACAAAATGGGTGAACGGCGTTTTGCCACGTTCGATGCCAGTGGCCTGGCCTCTGCCTATCCCTCTTCTCTCTCTCTCCCTCCCATTCCCCTCCCCCTCCCCCTCCCCTTCCCCCCCTCCCCCCACAATCTATACACCCTTGTCTATCGCTGTACGCCCTCACTTTCCATCGCCCCGCCCCCTCTTTTCATATCCAGACACCAAACAAACGAACATGAAAACAATAAAAGCAACAAAAGAGACAAAGAACAGAATACCTCGGCGATTGAGATGAATGGGGAGGGGAATAAATAAATAAACAAGTAAAAAAAAAGGAGGACACATATGGAATAGACAGGATACAGACCTCAAAAGAGAGACATGGAAGCCCCCCCCCCCCTCCCCGTAAAACCTTGGAAAAAAAAAGGACTATTCCAAAACTTTAACGTTTAAAGCCTCGCGACACTTATTGGTTCTCTGTCTCTCGGTGTCTCTGTGTGTCTGTCTCTTTCTCTGTCTCTGCCTGCGCCTAAATATAGACCATAACTCAGAATAACGTTTCCTTACTACTGCTTAACTTGTTCCGATATCTCGGCTATTTATAGCTGTTTGTCTCGGTTATTCTATTCTCGGGACGCTTTGCCTATTTGAGGACTCCTTGATTCATTCCCTTTACAGATTCCCTTGTTTATTGCTCTTCTTTTCCTGCTGTCTCTTTTTATCTCTCTTTTCCTCTTCCGTCCACGTCCCTTTCGTCCCTTTCAT
Source organism: Penaeus japonicus (assembly GCA_017312705.2). Lineage (NCBI taxonomy): Eukaryota > Metazoa > Arthropoda > Malacostraca > Decapoda > Penaeidae > Penaeus > Penaeus japonicus. The sequence goes on from BOPN01000258.1 coordinate 563,814, forward strand.
CCTCCCTCCTTCTGTCTCTCCGCCACTCTTCATCCGTCCCATCCATCCTTTCCTCTTCCTCCCTTTCCCCTACATTTCCTCCTTCCATCCCTCCCGCCCTCCCCTTTTATCCCTTCATCACTCCTCCTTCCTCCTTGCCTCGTAGCTCTCCTTTCCCTCCCCCTCCCTCCTCTCCTAGCCCTCCAACCTCCTCTCTTCCTCCCCTCCCCCCTCCATCCTCCCCTCTTCCTCCCTCCCCCCTCCATCCTCCCCTCTTCCTCCCTCCCTCCTATCTGGTAAGCCCGGACAAGAACCAGACACAAACATGTTTCACGCGAAGGAAACACCGTGGTCCTGCAAGGCCGCGGCTTGCCTTCAAGGTTGTTTACATGCATGGAGCCAAAACACGTTAAATTCAGACTCACTTGAAAGGATATACAAATATACACGCGTGCAAGTCTAGAAAGAGAGAAAGGGAGTGGGAGTGGGAGTGGGAGTGGGAGTGGGAGTGGGAGTGGGAGTGGGAGTGGGAGTGGGAGTGGGAGTGGGAGTGGGAGTGGGAGTGGGAGTGGGAGAGGGAGAGAGAGTGGGAGAAAGGGAGTTCGAGAGGGAGAGAGGGAGAAAGGGAGAGGGAGGTGGAGAGGGAGAGAGGGGAGAGAGAGAGAGAGAGAGAGAGAGAGAGAGAGAGAGAGAGAGAGAGAGAGAGAGAGAGAGAGAGAGAGAGAGAGAGAGAGAGAGAGAGAGAGAGAGACTTTTGACACTGAGTTTATTGAGAAAAGTGGTTGCATTACATCTCAAAAGAGAAAGCAAAAGAGAGAAACAGAGAAAGAGAAAATGAGAGAAAAAGAAAGAGAAAAAGTGAAAAAAGGAAGAGAAAGACAGAACATAATATACAGATAAAAACATAAAAAGCGAGAGAAAGCGAAAGAGAAAGACAGAGAAAAAAACAGTCTAGGGGGGTGGGGTGGGGTGGGGGTGAGGTGGAGGGTGTCACACTGACTACCACATCACCCTAGACGTGGTGGTGATGACGCATTCCCATTGATCCCCCGCGGGCAGCACCGTCACTATGACCGAGGAATGCACTCAATTATATTGCTGTTCTTGTTGTTGTTACTTTTGTTGTTGGTATAATATCTTCACGTCATTAGAGTGACTGATAATGTTACTGATGATGGTAATAATGGTGTTGACCCCCCCTAAAAGACTTCAATCTTAAATGTTGATGTTGAGAATGATGATGGCAATGATCAATGATCGCAACATTATTGTTGTAAACCTGGTATTGTTGTAAACCTGGTAAACAATCTTAATTTACCTCTTGCATCATCATTAAAACTGAAATTATCACTATCACAATATTCATAAATCACACCACAATCAGTAATAATCACAATAAATCACTGACCATCACTTTCACGACCATTACCAAGATCACTATACACCTGGCACCACCACCACCATCGTTACTAAGCAGCTATTGTTACCATCTCTGCATTGACATTACAAACAGAAGAATAATGCGCACACCAATTCCTCCCCTCCTACATGCATGTACTCACACACACACACACACACACATACATGCATTGTTTACATTGACAAAAGCAATCATGCAACCACACAGGTGCACACCCTAGATCAATAGATCGTCATTCATCTTAAATGAATCCAATTTCATTCACGATACGCAACTCACTTAACAGCTAATCTGCATAACAATGCTCAGAGCTTAATCTTAATCTTAATCCTAATCTCTCTCTCTCTCTCTCTCTCTCTCTCTCTCTCTCTCTCTCTCTCTCTCTCTCTCTCTCTCTCTCTCTCTCTCTCTCTCTCTCTCTCTCTCTCTCAAAATACACACAGAAGTGTACACGAACACCTACACACCCACACATCTACATCCACACCCACACCCCACACCCACACACCTTCCCCCCCTTACACCCCCCTACCCCACACCCCCACACCTCTCCAATGCACTCAAATGGCACTCCGGGACGACCCCGTGCCATTTCGTCTCCTCCGCGCTACATACAGCCACCGCCATATACAGGCCAAAGAACAGGTGGGTAAAAAAAAAGCATTAGCAACCACGATAATGATCTGTGAGTCACCTTCTCCCTCTCGCCGCTGACTGGTTCTCGAGTTTGAATGTTGTTATTATTTACTGCCATTATTGTTACTACTATCGCTATTGCTGCCATTATCATCTTCATTTTTTTTTACCATAGTTCTAATCATTATCATCATACTTCTTCGTCATTATTACCAGTTGTTACGTTCACACTTGCAAAATGTACCCTTGGTTTCCGTCCCCCTCCTCTTTCCTTCCTTTTTCTTCCTTTCTCTACTTTTCTTTTCCTTTATTTTCCGTTCCTTCTCTTTCCTTCCCTCTCTCTACCTTCCCCTCTCCTCCTCTTCCTTTACCTTCCTTGCTCTACCTTTCCCTCTCTTTCCCTTCATTTCCCTCCCATCCCTTTCCCTCGTTTTACCTTCCTTACCTTCTCTTCCCCTTCCTTTATCTACCTTTCCCCTCCTTTCCCTTCCCTTCCTCTACCCACCCTTCCCTTTTCCCCTCTGAACCGCTCAGTCCCCCCTCCCCCTTCGCCCATACCCCGAAGGACGAAGGGGAGAACGTGAGGGCATTGTTGAAGGCCAGGGTGGGCACGCGCACCGGGGCACAGCAGGGAACAGAAGGGCGCGGCAGAGCGGGCAAACCCAGTGGGGCGGAGGGCGAAAGGGTAGTCACTGGAGGAGGACTGGAAGGCAAGCAAGCAAGCGGCTGGGTAGAGGTGGGTGGTCAGCTTGCCTCGCTGATCCTGTTATCAGCGACCCTGATGCACTCGGCCAATACCTCTGGCAACTTCTTTTTTTTCGAAAATATAAAGATATTTGCAGGAATGCACGACTCACAACTTTTTTTTTCAGAGCGAAAGAGAGAAAAGCGCAGATACAGAATCCAAAAGAAGACTCGGTTCGAAATGTTACAGAACAAATTAAAAGTGTCTTGACAAAGACTAGGACACCTTTGAAAGAGACCCCATCAAAAAAGAAAAAAGAAAAAAGAAAAAAGAAAAAAAACTGACACCCACATACTTGCCAAGGCTCCGTCGATGGTGCCCCCCTCTCCCAAGACCCAGTTCCTCCCTCCCTCCCTCCCTCCTTCCCTCTTCACCACCTTCCCTCCTTCCTTCCCACCTTCCCTGTCTCTTCCCCACCTTCCCTGTCTCTTCCCCACCTTCCCTCCCTCCTTCCCACCTTCTCTCCCTCCCTCCTCCCCTCCTCCTTCCCTCCCTCCCACCTTCCCTCCTTCCTCCCCCCTCCCCTCCATTCCCTCCTCCCCTCCTTCCCACACTCCCCTCCATCCCCTTCCCTTCCTTCAGTCCCCCCCCTTCCCTCCTTCCTCCCCACCTTCCCTCCCTCCTCCCCTCCTTCCTTCCCACCTTCCCCCCCCTCCTTCCCACACTACCCTTCATCCCCTTCCCCTCCTTCCTTCCCCCCCCTCCCCTCCTTCCCCTCCCCCTCCTTCGCACGTAGGCGAGAGCCCCCGATAATTCCGAGCCAATACTCCGTCGTCGCTGCCAATAATCCGATGATCCACCTCGCTTACCCGGCCGTGACACCGGAGCCCCTCGGGACTCGCCCATTATGTTCCGGTTTATTCGCAAACTTTGTCTCCCTTTTTCTTACCTCACTCTCGTTTTTTTTCTCTTCTGTCTCTGTCTCTGTCTCTGTTTCTCTGTCTCTGTTTCTCTGTCTCTCTTTCTGTTTCTCTTTCTGTTTCTCTTTTTTTTCTCTCTGTTTTTTTTATCTCCCTCTTCCTCTCAAACCCCTCTCTCTCTTCAACCTTATCTTTCCGTTTTTATCATCTCTCCGAACCCCCCCTCCCCCTTTCCCCTTCTTCGACCACTATGGTTAATTTTCCTCGCTCCCTCGCATCCATGCCCTTTGTTTCTTAACTTGTGTTCTTTTGTTCAGCCATTTGGAGGTAGGAGTTTCCAGTCCTCTGGTGTAAGTTTCCTCTACCTTTAAGACTTTCAGACGTAAACAATCCTCCACTCTTTCTTCCTCCTCTTCTTCCTCTTCTTCTTCCTTGACATTCATTACCTTTCCAAATCTTATCATCTCCCTGAGTGAGTAATCTTCTCATTGCCTTCGTACAGCATCGCTCACTTCGTCTTGTTTCCCTCTTAACTCTTGATGACCTACTTATGGGCCCTTTTCATTAAGAGGGGAGTGGGCGGGTGGAGAGAGAAGGGGGGAGGGGGGCGGGCGGAAGAGGGAGAAGGTATAGAAGAGGGGAGGAAGGAGGAGGGGAGATGAAATGGAAGGGGGAGGAGGAGAAAGAGAAGGAAAAGGAGGAAGAGAAAGAGAAGGAGGAGGAGGAGGAAGGGGAGAAGGAGGAGGAGAAGGAGGAGGAGGAGGAGGAGAAAGAGAAGGAGGAGGAGGAGGAAAGGGAAAAGGAGGAGGAGAAGGAAGGGGAGGAGGAGGAGGAGGAGGAAGGGGAGAAGAAGGAGGAGGAAGGGGAGAAGGAGAAGGAGAAGGAGGAAGGGGAGAAGGAGGAGGAGGAGGAAGAGGAAGGGGAGAAGGAGGAGGAGGAGGAGGAGAAGGAGGAGGAGGAAGGGGAGCAGAAGGAGGAGGAGGAGGAGGAGGAGAAAGAGAAGGAGCAGGACGAGAAAGAGAAAGAGAAAGAGAGAAAGAGAAGAAGGATGAGAACAAGAAGCGGAAGGAGAAAAAGAATCGCCATAATACCCCACTTAGTCCCGCTGATCTAATACAATCATCGGATCGCTAGGCTCCCCAGTCCCAGTTTCCCGTCCCACGCAGAGAAGAGAAGAGAAGAGAAGAGAAGAGAAGAGAAGAGAAGAGAAGAGAAGAGAAGAGAAGAGAAGAGAAGAGAAGAGAAGAGAAGAGAAGAGAAGAGAAGAGAGAAGAGAAGAGAGAAGAGAAGAGAGAAGAGAAGAGAGAAGAGAAGAGAAAAGAGAAGAGAAGAGAAGAGAAGTCCACTCGCTTTATTACACTTCATCCTGACGTCACACCCGTTCCAATTATCCAGTGGTGCAGGAGAATCCGACATATCGCAAGGGTTGAATATGAATATGAAACTATGAATACTTACACTAAGCAATGAAAGACTAAAATCAACAATCATCATCATCATTCTCTTCATCGCCATTAGCATCATCACCATCATTATCATTATCACCATCATCATCATCACCATCATTATCATCATCATCATTATCATCATCATCATATCATCATCATCATCATCACAATAATAAGACAAACTACAGCAATACTGATGATGAAACGATAAAGTTGCTAGCAGTAACAAGAACATTAATAATAATGACCAACCCAATCATAACAACGTAACAATAACAATGAAAATACCTATAGCAACGACAGTGATGGCGGCGAGGACGAGGACGATGATGACGGTGATAACAATAGAAAAAAGGACGGTAATAATAAGATTCATATTCAAATGTCATAATAACGAACAGAGGAGGAAGAAGAAAAAAGAAAAGAAAATAGGAATAAAAAGTAGAGAAACAGAGGCAGCAACAGAGGCAGCAACAGAGGTAGCAACAGAGGCAGCAACAGCAAAAGCAACAGCAGACGCACCAGAAAATCGTATACCAATATGATCGTCGAAGCAGAAATATGCAACTGAATTTCGACGCGTCGGACATATTCGACATATACAGTGTTCTGTTTCTAGGCCGAGCGTCATTTGGTCCGTTATCCCCCCTTTCCGACAGTGAATAGGGTGAATAAAAGTAATAATGATAATCAACATATTATTATTATTATTATTATTATTATTATTATTAATAATAATAATAATATTAATAATAATAATATTAATAATAATAATAGCAATAATAATAATAATAATAATAATAATAATAATAATAATAACAACAATAATAAATGGAATGAAGATAACAGGGAAGAAAGAACCTAAGTACAGACCCAGATACTTCCACACCTTCGTTAATCGCGAGCAGCACACCCAAAGGGAAAGAACAGAATGCAAATACACACAACATTCGTCGCGTGTAACGAGCGTGCACAGAGACCTAGGAACTTCAACTCCAGTCACGGTGACGCTAGCACGACCAGCTGTAGCGTGACGCCCTCGGCTGGGACACTTCTAGCGTAACAACGACCGCCTCGGGGGATGACGCCACGAAATGAATCATAGGCTTAAGGAGAGGGGGGATGAAACGGCAAAAGAAGCGATGCATGATCGAACCAACGGCCGTATCCCCCAGTCATCCTCGCTCCGTCGTCGGCGTCGTCTCGTGGTCTTCGTCGTCGTCTCGTGGTCTTCGTCGTCGTCTTCACCGTGGTCTTCGCCGTCGTCTTCGCCGTCGTCTTCACCGTGGTCTTCGCCGTCGTCTTCGCCGTCGTCTTCACCGTCGTCTTCACCGTCGTCTTCGCCGTGGTCTTCACCGTCGTCTTGGCCGTCGTCTTCGCCATGTCGCGTCCCGAGGCGAACCGTTTTCGCATTGGCTATGCACACCGTTTTCGAAATATGATTGGGAGGAACGCCACGCCCTTCGCCCGCGGAAAAGTAGACGAGGGTCGCAAGCATTAACGGCATCGCCATCGTCCTTCGCGCCTCACGACGGCCGTTCGTAGCGGCACGGTGACCATGACAACGGCAAAGGTCTAAGGGATACGGCCGCAAAGGCGAGACAGAGAAGGACACCCCCAATCAGAGCCGGAGGGGGGAGGGGGGGAAGGGGGGGGAGCCGAGAAGCCTCATTAGGTATAACAGGGGCGAAAATATTCATTAATGATAGACGGTTGCGAACGAGCCTTGGTATGAGGGTAGACCACGTGCGGACTGGGTTGCCTAGTGGCCTTTTAATGACCAAGGCGAGAGGGAGAGAGAGAGAGAGAGGGGGGGGGAGGAAAGGATTGATCTATCCCCTCCCTCTATTCTCCCCTTTCGTTCTTTTGTTATCGTCATCTCCGCCTCCTTGCTTTGTCCTCGCCTCCTCTCGATTATATCTTCTAATCGGCTGACACCTCTTGTTCCTCCTCCGTTTCTTCTTCTACTTTACTTCTTGCTCCTTTCATGTTTATCTCGATCCTTTCCAGTTCCACACTTTTCTTCTAATTATGATCGTACTAATTAATATTGCTATCATAATTATCTTCTCTCATGCTGATTACGATCATCGTTATTACTATCGTAACTGCTGTCACCCTTATCATCATTAATACTATTTTCATCATTATAGCATTATCACATTACATTATTTTTATCATCACTATTAAATTTCTCTCCTCCATATCTTTCCCCCCCCCTCCCCCCCTTCCCCATCCCCCCTTTCCGCCTTCCTCCTCCCCCCTTTGCCCCATTCCTCCTCCCCCCTCTCCCCCCCTTCCTCCTCCCCCCTTCTCCCTTTCCTCGCCTCGCCCATGAGTCACGCATCCAAATATAGTAACAGTCTATGAAACATTCAACGACCCTGCAAGGTCACCTACATATCGACCTTTTCCACAAGCCGTTACATTCAAACAGTGACCTTCAAATGCTAACCGTGGGCGTCCCTCCTCCTCCTCCTCTTCTTCCTCCTGGAACACAAGCACATCCTCATTCCCTCATCACCCCCCTTCCCATCACCCCCCCCCCCCCCCCCCCACATCCCCTGTCAAAATGCAGCAAGGAATCCGCCCGGTTTCGAGTGTCGACCGTCGCACGTGATTCCCGAGGTTCCAACTGTGAGACCCGAGTGGCCTTCCTCTGAAAGTGTGCCACACGGCGGCACGCAGTCTCCAAACAATGCCACCCGAGCCTCCAAGTGCCACCCGATGAGACCTAAGTGGCAGCAAGTGTTCAGTTTCCGTACCGAGTCACTCGAACCTGCAATCGTGCCACCTGATGTAATCTAATTGGTGCCAAGAATGCAATTTCCACACAACCGACAAGTGGTGCCAAGTGTTTAGCCTTCAAGAGGTACCACATACTGTCCTTTAGTTGGTCAAGTGGCATGCAAATCCCCTCCCTAATTAAGGTCACAACAAAAGCCATTATTGCAAGAAAGTTCTCCAGACCAACGCCATTCTTGCAGAGGATTAAAAAAAATGTCACAAAAAAGAAGAAAATATGAAATGAATATTGAAAATGTGGAAAATGATTACTATTACCATCTCAAAGCGTCTGCCGTTAATTAACAGCTGAACCTTTAAGGTCAAAATCACAAATAATCAATAATCGACCTGCATATAACATATACCGTTGAATCTTACTTTAAAAATACATATTTGGATAAAATAAAATAATAAATATATAAATATAAATATATATATATAAATATATATATATATATATATATATAAATATATATATATATATATATATATATATATATATATAAAAGAAAAAAATAAACTTCAAAGTCAAGAAGTCAAAAAGATAAAACGAGTTTCGAATGGGAGGGAAGGAAAAAGGAGAGGGCGGGGGAACAAAAATAAAGTCTCTATCAAAAGGAAATGACGAGAGGAAAGAAAAATAAATGCCATGGAGAAAAAATATATAAAACAAAAAAAATAAAAGTTAAAAACAATAACAAAAAATAACTAATTAAAATCAAACATAAAAGGATAATTGGATACAACAAAACTACAGAAAAAAATGTGAGCTCACGCGAATGTGTGTTTGTGTGTGTATATAAAAGGGTGGGGAATATACCCTCCCTTTCAAAAGAGCATCAGAATATTGCATACTGGGACATCATTAAACATACCAAGTCAGGCGGAATGGGGGAAAATCAAACAAGTTCTCTCTATTTCTAAAAAACATTCTTTATTATCACAAAAAGAACCTTATACATAAATACATTTTCTTCCTTATCATCAAAACGAAACGTTCCTTTTATAAAGAAAAAAAAATCTAAAAAAAAAACCTTAAGAACATTATAAAAAAGAGTATATACCGTATATGTATATTCCTACATATACGTATACTCCCAATTACGCGTTCGACCCCCAACCCCCTTAATTAAGACCACGTACCAGGTGTCGATGGAGTAAATCCACATTAGAGGAGAAAATAAAAGAACTCGACCGAAAGACAAATGAACACTTACCTTTCAGGACGAGATGACTCTACACACCAAATCAGCGATCGACTACATACCTGGAACAAGAGAAGAGAACGAGACGTTAGAATCTCCTCACTGGGCAAGGGTGGGAGGGTGTGGGAGGAGGAAGGGAGGGAGTGGGAGGGAGGGGGATAGAGTGAAGGAAGGGAGAGGGATAAGGATAGGGAGAGGGAGAGGGATAGGGAGAGGGAGAGGGATAGGGAGAGGGAGGGGGAGAGAGAAAGAGAAAGAGAAAGAGAAAGAGAGAGAGAAAGGGAAGGGAGGGAGAGACAAAAGAGGGAGGTGGAGAGAGGAGAGAGAGAGAAAGGAAGGACGGGGAGGGAAGGAGGGAGAGAGAAAGAGAGCGAGAAAGATTCTTAGCCATCCCTCTCAGTCGAACTCTCTCGACCTCATTCTTCGCCTCTAAATTTCCCTCTCACTCTCTTCTCCAGTCTCAAGTCTCCCTCTTGCACTCACTTCACCTCGACCACATTGAAGTGAAGTCGCAAGCACCTCCACGCCCATCCCTACCTCCATAGCCATGCCCCAGCCCTTACCCATGCGCATACCTACCTACCTACCTACCTACCTCAAACCCTACATCCAACTCAAACCCCAACCTCAAATCCCTATCCCCAAACCCCAACCCCAAAAATCCCAACCCTAACCCCAATCCCCAACCTCGAACCCCAACCCCTAAGCCGCTTCATCCAGCTTATCCACCCGCGATCCGACAGCGCGTCAGCCGACAAGCACACCGCGATGAAAACGTCGAGGCTTTCATCATCATCATCATCATCCGCCCGAGCGGGGAAACAAAAGGTGTCGTCGGGCGAGTGGAAAATCGGTCTCCATCCAACCCGCTCCACCCACTCCACCCACTCCACCCGCTCCACCCGCTCCACCCGCTCCACCCGCCGCCACGCTACTACACCGTCCTCCTCTAAGGCCGACAATTCCTCGGATTCCCAATAACCCTGTGGCCCTTTACGCTGAAAACCAGGACAACACACTCGCTCACTCACTCATTCACAAACCAACCAACCCACCCACCCAAACCCACCCATCCACCCACCCAAAACCAACCACCCACCCACCCATCCATCCACCCACCCACCCATCCACCCACCCTCCCCACCTTCTTCCCATCGCACTCACTCATGCCCTCCCCCCCATCCCCCCCCATCCCCCTCCAACTCTCGTCAAATGATTTGCATGCCCTGGATTCCGTGAAACTCGGAGCCTGCAACAGTACTAATCAGCGAAGTACTGGAAGCACTACAAAGGAAAGGCAAAGCCTCTTTCGCGAGTCGTGAGAGAGAGAGAGAGAGAGAGAGAGAGAGAGAGAGAGAGAGAGAGAGAGAGAGAGAGAGAGAGAGAGAGAGAGAGAGAGAGAGAGAGACAGAGAGAGAAACACAGAGAGAGAGATAGACAGAGAGAGAAACACAGAGAGTGAGAGATAGACAGAGAGAGAAACACAGAGAGAGAGAGATAGACAGAGAGAGATAGACAGAGAGAGATAGACAGAGAGAGAAACACAGAGAGAGAGAGATAGACAGAGAGAGAAACACAGAGAGAGAGATAGACAGAGAGAGAAACACAGAGAGAGAGAGATAGACAGAGAGAGAAACACAGAGAGAGAGAGATAGACAGAGAGAGAAACACAGAGAGAGAGAGAGAATTATGTGCGTCGAGGGCAATTTATGATTGCATTAGTACTAAGAATAGTGATGGTGTGTGTGTGCTTGTATTTGTATGTGTATGTTTCTGTGTGACTGTTCGTGCGTGCGTTCGTGCGCATTAGAATAGATCACATAATAATTATGTGCATGTCACTTCCCGTCCCCCCCTTTCCATTTCCTTTCCCTTTCCATATCCTTTCTCTCTCCCTGTCATTCCCTCTGCTTCTCTCCCTTCGTTAGTTAATCCTGCATCTGCCCCCCTCTTCCCCTTCCCCTTCCCCTTCCTTCCACTCGCTAGTTACCCTGCATCTCCCCTCCCTCCCTCCCTCCCACCTCCCGCCATTCATCACTCTTCTCCACGCCCCCCCCCCTTCCCCCCAAGCGTTACATTACCTACCCACAATAGCGT
>BOPN01000258.1:577490-584990 GCA_017312705.2 Penaeus japonicus
AAATGAATAAGTAAATAAATAAACAAACAAACAAACAAATAATATATAAATAAATAAATAAACAATAAATAAATAAACTAATAATTAAAAATAAACTAATAGCTAAAAAATAAACTAATAGCTAAAAAATAAACTAATAGCTAAAAAATAAACTAATAACTAAAAATAAACTAATAACTAAAAATAAACTAATAACTAAAAATAAACTAATAACTAAAAAATAAACTAATAACTAAAAATAAACTAATAACTAAAAAATAAACTAATAACTAAAAAATAAACTAATAACTAAAAATAAACTAATAACTAAAAAATAAACTAATAACTAAAAATAAACTAATAACTAAAAATAAACAAATAACTTATGATATTTACCAAGACTTAATAACTATTTTTCCTTCTTCTAATTTCACATAACTGAAGAGGAATAGGGCAGGGGGAGAGGTGCTATCTCTTACGCATTGCCGCCGGGGGACTCACTCATTCATTCATTCATTCATTCATTCATTCATTCAGTGTCTTGCTTCATAGCGATCACGTCCCTCCATGCAACTCGAGCCTGCGTTGCTTTTACCATATCAATGTCTATCCTCATTTGGAGCCATGTTGCTAAACCACCCAGCATCTCTCTCTCTCTCTCTCTCTCTCTCTCTCTCTCTCTCTCTCTCTCTCTCTCTCTCTCTCTCTCTCTCTCTCTCTCTCTCTCTCTCTCTCTCCGTCTCCTCCTTAGCACGCCTGCCTCCAATCAATCCATTTTCTCTCTCCTTATTCCATGACCTAAAAAAAAAAAAAGTTACATGTCGTCTGCGGACCTTTCATAACGATATCAAACGGTGTGAGGGGGAACCACTGTTCTATACCCACAGGCTGTTCCCATCTAACTCCCACCCCCCCTTCCCAAATCACCATGAATACCCACAACCTGCCCTGCCCTGCCCTTCCCCTTCCCCTTCCCAATTCCCATTCACGTGCCTAACCCCTCCCCTCCTCCTCTATCCCTTATACCCACAACGTGTCCCCCCCTTCCCGCTCCCCCTTCCAAATCCCAATCACGGGACTACCCCCTCCCTCTCCCCCATACACCCACAACCTTCCCCCCTCCACTCCCCCTCCCAAATCCTATTCACAAGAAACTAACCCTCCCCCCCTCCCCCCGTTTCTCTCTCTCCGGAACTACTACAATGTCAATAAACCAAATAAAAAATAATAATAATAAAACAATAAAAATAAAAACACCATACAAATATCTACTTCTGCTTAACCCTTTCTTTCTAGCCTCTCCTTTAACACTCCTACCTGGCCCTTCATTCTCCCTTCTCTCATCCCTCTTCTCACCCCCTTCCCTTTCCCCCCCCCCCCCCCCCCCCCCCCCCGTGCACCCCTCTTGCCTACCTCAAGATGCTCGTCCCTCAAACACAAAGACAAGGAAGACAAAAGGGGAAGATCCTTCGTGAATTACCTAAGCTTTACAGACTGAGAGCCTCCCGCTTCTTCTCCTCCTCCTCCATCTCTATTCACCTCCACTTCCACCTCTCTCTCTCTCTCTCTCAACCCTCCACTTCCACCTCTCTCTCTCTCTCTCTCAACCCTCCCCTTCCACCTCTCTCTCAACCTCAACCTCCACTTCCACCTCTCTCTCTCTCTCTCTCTCTCTCTCTCTCTCTCTCTCTCTCTCTCTCTCTCTCTCTCTCTCTCTCTCTCTCTCTCTCTCAACCTCCACTTCCACCTCCAACTCCCCCTTTCTCTCACCTCTGTCCCTCTTACTTCTTCTACCTCTACCTCAAGGAGCAATATCCTGCTCGAATCTAGCGTATTTCAACCCAAATTACTCACGACTGTAACGTGAGCTGTGTCAGCAGTACCAGTTGTCTTACCTGTGAGGAAGAGAGAGAAAAAAATACATTAATAATCAAAGAACTAAATAATAATAATAATAATAATAATAATAATAATAATGATAATAATAATAATCCCTGACAAACACAACAAAAAAGAAGTATTCATAAAAAAAAATAAAAAATAAAAAACCCTGCGCCGACCTACCAGAGGTAACAAAATCTCTGGTGCAACAGCCATTCAATGAAAGAAATGAAGTACCATACTGGGGACTATAAAAATGCATAAATAAACAAATAAACTCATTAACTAACCAAACTGAACGAGAGGCGAGTGAGGGGAGGAGGAGGAGGAGGAGGGAAGGAGGGAGGGAAGGAAGGAGGAGGAGGGAGGGAGGGAGGGAGGGAAGGAGGAGGAGGGAGGGAGGGAAGGAGGAGGAGGGAGGGAGGGAAGGAGGAGGAGGGAGGGAGGGAAGGAGGAGGAGGGAGGGAGCGAAGGAGGAGGAGGAGGAGGAGGAGGAGGAGGAGGGAGGGAGGGAAGGAGGAAGGAAGATAGAGGAAGATAGAAGAGGAGAGAGGAAGATAGAAGAGGAGGAAGGAGGGAAAGTAGGGAGGAAGGGTGGGAGAAAGAGCGAGAGAAGTAAGGAGGGAGGAATGGGAGAAGGGGGAGAAAGTGTATGAGTCAAGCAGGATGAGCATTGCGAGGAGGAAGGTAGGCAAGGAAAGAGGGATGAAGAAAAGAAGGAGAACGGGCAAAGCAAGCAGGTAGGCAGGCAGGCAGGCAGGCAGGCAGGCTTACAGGCAGAACTACAGGCAGGGTAGCAAGCAGGAGACAACCCATTCAACCCCATTCGCCCCCCTGAAACACCGGCACGGAACCAGGCGGGCGCATTGTCCTCGCAAGGCATGCCCACCTCCCACCCCCACCCCCACCCCCTCAGTAACGATAACCGGTGGCCTCGCATCTCGCAACAAACGAACGATAATCAATAGCTACGAGAACACCCACTTGCAATCTCCCGTTTCCAAACATCTTGCAACGCCGCCGAAAATTTCGCAACGCCACCAAACAAATCTGCCAACAAATCCATATCCTCTCCTTCCCCTCTTTCTCCCTCTCTTCTCCTTCTTTTCCTTATCCTTATTCGCTGAATGAGGGACGTCTTGAGTGAGTGAATGAACGCTTTCCCTTTCCTTTCCTTTGTCCTTCACTCTACTCTACTCTACTCTACTCTACTCTACTCTACTCTACTCTACTCTACTCTACTCTACTCTACTCTACTCTACTCTACTCTACTCTACTCTACTCTAGTCGAGAGAGAGAGAGAAAGAGAGAGAGAAAGAGAGAGAGAAAGAGAAAGAGAAAGAGAAAGAGAGAAAGAAAGAGAGAGAGAGAGAGAGAGAGAGAGAGAGAGAGAGAGAGAGAGAGAGAGAGAGAGAGAGAGAGAGAGAGAGAGAGAGAGAGAGAGAGAGAGAGAGAGAGACCGACTCAAAGAGATCTCAAAAGCACAAATCAAAAATGCATAATAATCGGATGGAATTCTCGACTGAAAAAAACTCTGTTGAACCGTTCTTCCACTACAATTCTCTTCCCTTCGTGGTTAAAATTAAGGCATGTTTTTTCATCTATTTTTTTCCGGTGCTTCAAAGACGGGAAGCGTCAGTCCAATGCTGTAATACGCCATGCCGTTTTTTGTACTTTCACAAACACACACACACACACACACACACACACACACACACACACACACACACACACACACACACACACACACACACACACACACACACACACACACACACACACCAAACCATCATATTAATATTACAACAACACAACCGACATCAACCATAACGCCGACAACCTTCCAGAAAAGAAAGAAAAAAAAAAAAGAAACGGACATAACTTGATCAACAAGTAAAATGCCAAAATCATCCTCTCCCTTGGCAGCGACGGTCAAAAGGGGGGGGGGGGAAACAAGGGGCCACACCCTGATGATGGACGGACGGACGAACGGACGTACATGCCTTCTCCCTCCTTCCTCACCCTCCTCCTCTCTCACCCTCCTCACCCTCTCCCTCAATTGCTTCTCCTTTCCCCTCCCCTCCCTTTCCCCTCCCTCCCCCCTCCCCCTCCCCTCGCTTCTCCCCTTCCTTTCCCATCGTGGGTACCCTAAATCGGCCGCCAGTTGACGCCCTTCACATGGCCACACGCCGCATGCACTAACCCCCCCCACCCTCCTTAAAATGTGATTTTTTTTCGTTGTTGTTTTTGTCGCTGTTGGTTTGTTGTTGTTGTTATGTTTTTGATGTTGATGTTGTTGTTGATGTTGATGTTGATGTTGATGTTGTTGTTGCTGTTATGTTGATGTTATTCTCATGTTGTTGTTGTTGTTGTTATGTTGATGTTGTCATACCGTTGATGTTGTTGTGTTGTTGATGTTCGTCATGTTTTTTATGTTGTTGCTGTTATGTTGATGTTGTCACATCGTTGATGTTGTTGTTATGTTGTTGATGTTGTCATGTTTTTGATGTTGTTGCTGTTATGTTGATGTTGTCACATCGTTGATGTTATTCTCATGTTGTTAATGTTTGTTATGTTGATGTTGATGCCATGTTATTATTGTTCTTTCTTCATTACGTTTCCACTCGCTAGACCCAACCAAAATGAAAGAAATGAAAGAATTGACAGGATGCAATATGCCATTGCGAAGCCTGCAGTGACTCACTCACTCATTCACTCACTCTTGCATCTCCCACACTGCCAGACAGGCGGGGATTGAGGACTGGAAAATTGATGGATCGTCGACTCCCTCCCTAATCCTTCACCCCCCCCCCCCACCACCACCATAGGATTCAAGAGCCATTAAGCCACCACGAATATGCACGGACCCCCCCCCCCCCCATAATTCCCGACCATCCCATTTTAAAGAGAAGGGAAAGAGAGAGAGAGAGAGAGAGAGAGAGAGAGAGAGAGAGAGAGAGAGAGAGAGAGAGAGAGAGAGAGAGAGAGAGAGAGAGAGAGAGAGAGAGAGACAGAGACAAAGAGAGAAGGAAAAAAAGAATCAGAAAAAAAAATAAAAAAAAACGAAAAACGAAATCCACAGAAAAAAAAAAGAGAAGAAACACAAAAACAGAAAGACAAACAGCGAAAAACAACAAAATCAAGAAAGAACGAGCCAGAGAAAGAAAGAAAGAAAGAAAGAAAGAAAAGATGAAGACACACATGTTGCGTAAATGCAAGATCATCATCTGCGGCCGAGGGAGACTGACACCCGACACCCGACACCTGTGGTAACAGAATCCGACACCGCCTCCAACATTTCATTAAATCGGACGTATAATCTAACACGAAATAATTAAACTCTTTCGGGTCGCTGTCTCTTGCTTTATCATCTATTCCTAAGTTGGTTCAAATAAGATGAAATATAATGAAAAGAAGAAATATAAAATCATAGACGCGGATGTATATGTGCGTCGAATGTTCTATTCGTAATTTCTAAATAACAAAGAACCACCAAATCACATTAATAAAAAAAAAAAAAATACAAACAAAAGTGCAATATAACGGTATCCTTAATAAATAATAAAAATAATAATCAAAGGTACTTAAAAGAAGAAAACAAAAAGTTGTGCGTTGAGGACAAGTGAGTGGCTTTCGGTCTTGCAATCACGAAAATCAACAAAGGAGAGAGGGTGGGAGTGGAGGGGGGGAGGGAGGAGGTGGTAGGAAGAAAAGGGAAGAAAGGAGGTAGAGGAGGAGGAGGAGGAGGAGGAGGAGGAGGAGGAGGAGGAGGAGGAGGAGGAGGAGGAGGAGGAGGAGGAGAAAGAGGAGGAGGAGAGGGAGGAGGAGGAGGAGGAGAGGGAGGGGGAGGAGGGGGAGGAGGGGGAGGAGGGGGAGAGAAGGAGGAGGAGGAGGAGGAGGAGGGGAAGTGCAAGAGAGAGAGAGAGAGAGAGAGAGAGAGAGAGAGAGAGAGAGAGAGAGAGAGAGAGAGAGAGAGAGAGAGAGAGAGAGAGAGAGAGAGAGAGAGAAAGAGAGAAAGAGAGAAAGAGCGATAGAAAGAAAGAGAAAGAAAGAAAGAGAAAGAAAGAAAGAGAAAGAGAGAAAGAGAGAAAGAAAGAAAGAAAGAAAGAAAGAAAAAAAAAGCAAGAGAAAAACAAAGAAAGAAAGAAAGAAAGAAAAAGAGAAAGAAAAAAGCAAGAGAACTAGAGAAATAGAGAGAGAGAGAGAAGAGGAGAAAAGGGAGCGAAGGATCCCCCTAAATGAAGCCAATAAAGCTGTTCCCATTGCCGATCCCGAGTCATTCAGAGGGCGGATCAATGGAATGAATGAAGGAGCAAGATAATCCATTACTGGCTCGCCTGCAAGTGCACTGCCTATGGAAACGCTGCCGGTCGTCTTCCGAATAAACAAACATAAAAAGCACATTCTACTCCATTTCACTCCCTTCCACCTCCTCCCCCCTCTATCCTCCTCCTTCCACTCTCATCCGATCCATTTATTTCACTTCTCGCATTTTCCATTCCATTATCTTCCGTTCCTCTCCGTTCCGTTCCCGTTCCCGTTCCCGTTCCCGTTCCCGTTCCCGTTCCCGTTTCCTCACCTCTCCTTTTCCTCTCCTCTCCTCTCCCCTTCTATCGTCTCCCTTTCTCTTTCCCACCCCTCTCCTACTATACTATCCTCTCCTCTCTCTCCTCCCCTCCCTTCCCCTCCCCTCTCCCATTCCCTCCCCTTCCTCCCTTCCTTTCCCCCATTCCCCAAGGACTCACGAATTCATTAAGACTTAAAGGACGACACGACACAAAAGCCCATTGCCAGCCAGGGCCAATGCAAGTCAGTGATCCACCCCTCTTCCCTCTGCCCTCTTCCCTCTCCTCCCCTCTTCCCTCTTCCCTCTCCTCTCTCCTCTCTCCCCTCTCCTCCCCTCTCCTCTAATCTGCCCTCTTCCCTCTCCTCTCCTCTGTGCCCTCTTCCCTCTCCTCTCCTCTCCTCCCCTCTCCTCTCTTCCCTCTCCTCCCCTCTCCCCTCTTCCCTCTCCTCTCTGCCCTCTTCCCTCTCCTCTCCTCTCCTCTCCTCCCCTCTTCCCTCTACACTCTTCCCTCTCCTCCCCTCTTCCCTCTCCTCTCTCCTCTCTCCTCTCTCCACTCTCCCCTCTCCACTCTTCCCTCTCCTCTCCTCTCTCCCCTTTCCCCTTTCCCCTCTCCTCTCTCCTCTCTCACCTCTCCACACTCTCCCCTCTCCCCTCTCCTCTCTCCCCTCCTCTCTTCCCTCTACCCTAACCCCACTTCCCCTTCCCGCCCTCCCTCTTGGAAATTATTAATTGTCCAGAGGGCGAGGGGAGAAACAGGGGAGATAGACAGATAAATAAATATGAGGCATGCTGATAGACCGCGATAAAACAGATTGGAGGATGAATCAATCGAGGAAAGAGAAATAGAGAGGGAAATGAAAATGCTAAGAGATACACAAAAGGAAGGGAGGGAGGGAGGGAGGGAGAAGGGGAGGGAGATAGAGAAAGGGAAAAAGAGAGGGAAAGAAAGAGAGAGAGAGAGGGGAGGGGAGGGGAGGGGAGAGTGGAGAGAGGGGAGAAAGGGAGGAAGGAAGGAAGGAAGGAAGGAAGGAAGGAAGGAAGGAAGGAAGGAAGGAAGGAAGGAAGGAAGGGAG
>BOPN01000258.1:592490-598186 GCA_017312705.2 Penaeus japonicus
TATTTTCAAACTCTATAAAAAAGAGAGAGAGAGAGAGAGAGAGAGAGAATCTTTTAGAATAGAGAAAAAAATATCTAATTTGCATGGAGATGGTTTCCCTGCCCGCTGCTGCAGATAAGCCGGGCGCCACAGACCATCTGAAGAGACCATCGCTAAAAAAAAAAAATCACCAGTTCTGACACACCGCTCTGACACTCCGCTGACACCCTCCCGCTCTGCCACACCGCTCTGACACTCCGCTGACACCCCGCTCTGACACTCCGCTCTGACACCCCGCTCTGCCACACCGCTCTGACACACGGCCAACATCAAAGCCGTGAGCACTTATAGAGATGAACATAATTCAAGCCTTTCCTCTGGCTGAAACGCCCCTGTCACAGCGATTGGCTTTCCATGCCTTCTCCTCCGCTTGTCTGTCTACCTGTATATATATACTCAGAATAGTATGTCCCTCTGTTCTTTTATTTCATCCTCCCATCCCCCCCCTTTTCCCCCACCTTCCTGCTTTCGTGACTGCCACCAAGCCTAAAGCAAACCCCTCAACCCGAACAGAGATCATTGTGACATACGTAGAAAAAGGTATGAACGAGAATGAAAAAAAAAAAAAAAAACTTGACAAAGCAAGCTCTGCAATCGGCACATCTCGAGGATATCATCTGATACAACTGCAACGTCGGTATCACGTGCAATTCCGATGGAACTGCAACGAAGTGTATCAATTATAATCTCTTGTTTGGTGATGTTTTATTTCCTCTCCTCCATACCTCTCTCTCTCTCCTCTCGACCTGCTCGCCTTACGATCCACTCCTGACGCAAGATACGCCCGCGCCCCGACGCACTCACTCCAACCTTCCGACCCGCCCGCCCGCACGCCCACGGACTTCCTGCCGAGCGCCCCGAAGTCAGAAAGAGCTCCTTCCGCCAAGCACAAAGCAAAGGCAGAGGAAGCATTTCTACCGTGACGTCACGGAAGAGGCCTGCTCGTCACCTCAGGATCCTTCTCCTTCTCCTTCTCCTTCTCCTTCTCCTTCTCCTTCTCCTTCTCCTTCTCCTTCTCCTTCTCCTTCTCCTTCTCCTTCTCCTTCTCCTTTTCCTTTTCCCTTCTCTTTTTCCTTCTCCTTCTCCTTCTCCTTCTCCTTCTCCTTCTCCTTCTCCTTCCCCTTCTTCTTCTTCTTCTTCTTCCTCCTCCTCCCTGCTGCCGAAGCCTGCGCCCGCCTACCTACCTACCGCAAGAGGGCGCAAGGGCAAACGGCAGCAGGCTCGGTAAGGTGCTCCGAAGGCCGTGCAACTTGGATCAGCTGACCTTTTGTGTTTGCCCGAAGGTCATCATTAGAGGTCTCGTTAGAGGGGAAAAAAATAACCTGCGCCATATCGCTCGTCAGTGGGGATTTATGGAGAGAGAGAGAGAGAGAGAAAGAAAAAAAACATGTTAGCCTTCTCTCGTCATACAAGGGAAAAGTTAAATCCGAGAATCATACCTGTAAAATACTCGTGTAAACATCATCTACGCAAACAGAATCATACATAGGTATACACAAAAATACACACATGGAAACATATATCTATACAAACAAAAGTAAACAAACATTCTGACTCACTCAGTCACTCACTCACTCAGTCACTCACCCACACACACACACACACACACACACACACACACACACACACACACACACACACACACTCACACACTCACCCACCCACCCACCCACCCACCCACCCACCCACTTACCTACCTACCCACCCACCCACCCACCCACCCACCCACCCACCCACCCACCCACCCACCCACCCACCCACCCACTCACTCACCCACCCACCCACCCACACACCTACCCACCAACACACCCACCCACCCACCTACCCCACACACGCACCAAAGCACCACCACAACAACCCTCAAAAAACAAACAAACACAAGCCCCCAAACAAACGCAGAAGGCAAGCACGCATTTTCTCCGGCTTCCTCGGCAATTGAAGTCTTACACATCTGTGTCAGCAGAACCAGCAGGTAGTGTGTGTGTGTCTTCCTAGTGTACTGAGCACGTGTCAGTGTGTATCATCTAGGTTCCGTAGTAATAATAATAATAATAATAATAATAATAATAATAATAATAATAATAATAATAATAATGATAATAATAATAATGGTGACAACAGTTATAATAACAACAAAAATAATAAAAGGATATATTATCATTGTTATTGTAATAATGATAATAAAAGTAATGACAATAATAATAAAAATATATTACCATTATGATGATGATGATGACGATAAAACAATAACAATAATAATAAAACAATAAAAATAACAACAAAAACAATAACAATAACGAGAACAACAAAAATAATAACAATAACAACAACAACAAAAACAATAACAATAACGAGAACAACAAAAATAATAACAATAACAACAACAATAGTAACAATAGTAATAATAATAACAACAGAAATACAAAAATACAACCAAAACAAGAATAGATACACAAACAAACAAAAAACAGGGGAAGAAGTGTCGAGGGAGTGAGGCAAGTGGCATGAGAGAGGGAAGGGAAGGGAAGGGAAGGGAAGGGAAGGGAAGGGAAGGGAAGGGAAGGGAAGTGGGGAGTGGGGCAAAGGGGGAGGGAAAGGGGGATAAGAAGGAACCAAGTCAAAGAGGATAATCCGGCAAAGCTTTTCCTTTTAAACATTCAGACCACGTGTAAAACCGAGAGCGCCCTTAAGCCTTCTTCTCGACCTTCGGCTGAGCGACCCTTCCCTGAGAACACATGCTCCTCCTACATCTTAAAATTGGCCAGGCACTGAACTCTGGACTAGGCCTACCCTATTACCCTCAAGACGAATCCGCTAGTGGGTACCTCCTTATCTCGGCAGGCCTATCGACTCGTATTTTTTTTTAATAAGACTTTTTACGCTTCCTTAGGCTTATCAGTAATAGCAATTTCAGCTTGTATCCAAAAATAAGTATTCATACAACGAAGCTGTAGAACGTACAGCTGGATGTAAGGGACAAAATATTGGTTGTAATGGCCTGTAAGTTACAACTTATCAGCTGTACGGAAACAAGTTACCAGTTTTAAGTTTTTAAGTTTTCAATTTCAGTATCGACACAAGTTTTAAGTTTTAAGGAAGGGCACAAGTTTTCAGTTGTAAATAAGGACAGAATTCATCAGTTGTAAGTAACAGCACCATCCATTAGTTGTAAGTAAGAGCACAAGCCATCAGTTATAAGTAAGGGCACAGGTTATCAGCTGGAGAGCAAGGCTGAGGGCTTATACAGTGTTTATTGGTTAGGTATAATGTACAAGATCCTGCCTAAATGACGTCATGCAGTGTGCATGCGGATCTCGCATTGTTTTGTTCACGTCTGAAAGATAAGTCAACAAACAGAGAAGGAAAGAATAAACTGTGTAACCCATGTTGCACAGCTCCCTTCTACGTTGGCGATAGTTGCAAACTTCCAATGCCGCTCCTTTTTGGTCGTGTTGTAACACACACTGAAATGTTCCTAGGTGTTTTACCCTCGCGGTCTCTATCTGTCTCTGTTTTTGTGCTTCTGGTCATGCTTGCGTCTGTTTTCCTCCCCACTCACACACTCACTCACTCACTTTCTCCTTCTCTTTCTTGTGTCCCTCTCTCCGTCCGTCCGTCCCTCAAAAGTGAGGATAGGGAAGAGAAAGGGGAAGAGGGGAGTAGGAGAGGAGAAGAAGAGGAGAACTAGAGGAGAAGAAGAGGAGAACTAGGGGAGAAGGAGTAAGAGGATGGAAAAGGGAGTGAGCGCGAGAAAGGGAAAGAGAAAGGGAAAGAGTGAAAGGGAAGGAAGAGGGAAGGAAGAGGGAGTACGAAAGAGGGGGAGAGAAAACAAGAGGCAGGGAGGGTAGGGGGGGGGGGGGGGTAGACGCAGGGAGGGGAAGTGTCTCTCCATTGTTAAACCTGGTGTGTATATATATATTTTTAGTCCGGGCAACCCTTTCTATCGCTGTTCCTTCGTGTTCCTCGTTTTTATAAATATTACGATGTCCGAGCCTGGGTGTCAAGCAGGGTCGTTGCTGGAGTTATAAAGCGACGAGTGAGAAAGTAAATAGAGCGGAAACATGAGCGAGCGAGTGAGGGAGTGAGGGAGTGAGGGAGGGAGGGAGGGAGGGAGGGAGGGAGGGAGGGAGGGAGTGAGGGAGGGAGGGAGGGAGGGAGGGAGGGAGGGAGGGAGGGAGGGGGGGGTGTGTGTGTGTGTGTGTGTGTGTGTGTGTGTGTGTGTGTGTGTGTGTGTGTGTGTGTGTGTGTGTGTGTGTGTGTGTGTGTGCGCGCGTGTGTGCATGTGCGTGTGCGTGTGTATTTCCATGAACCTGCTCACAAGACTTAACTCCCACTTTTATCCTCACCTCCCATCCTTCCCATCCCTTCCTACCTTTTCCTACCCCCACCCTACCCCACCACCCTCCTACCCTCCCCTCCTACCCCACCCTTCCCTTCCCTTTTCCTACCCCCACCCCTCCCTCCCCTCCTCACCCTCTTTTCGCCTCGCCTTCCCACAAGAAACGATAGCCTGCCCCTTAGATTCTCATTAGGTTAACTATTTCGGGATAGGAAGAGCAAGACGTAGGCGTGGGCGTGCGGGCGCGATCTCCGGCCTGGATGAAGATCGATGAGGACTTATTTACGTGGGCGGATATTGGTTCAGGTGGGCGGTGCTTCGCTTTATTGTCGTTTTTTTCTCAACATTCAGAGAGGATGATAATGTTGAACGTTATCTCTGCAACGCTGTCTATCTAAAACATGGGGGGGGGGGGGGGGGGGGGGGGGGGGGGGGGGGGGGGGGGGGGGGGGTGGGGTTGGGGGGGACCCGACAACAAATACAAATTCCCCTCAGACATCCCCCCCTCCCCCACCTCTCCCCTTCCCTCCCTACCACCGACTATGCTTTCACAAACAAACAATGCAAACATGGAGCATTTCAACAGTGCGAAATAATATGCAATCGTCGCAAAAAAAAACTGCGTTCGGGATGTTTTCGATCATGAGGTGCCAGTATCAAATAACTATTACTGCAATTGCAACAGTGCATATCGCAGCAGCAGCGGCATGTCATTACTACCATCATTATGACTATTACCATCTACTACTACTATTACAAATACGACTATTACTATTACTACTACAACTACTACTATTACTACTACAACTACTACTATTACTACTACAACTACTACTATTACTACTACAACTACTACTATTACTACTACAACTACTACTATTAATATTACTACTACAACTACAACAACTACTACTACTACTCCTACTACAAATAACAATAATAATAATAAAAAAATAAATACATTCACCACCATTGCAACATGGTTAACTAAGCCATAGCACCAAGCAGAAACGGACATCCAACACAATGAGAAGAACTTAAAAACAGACAATCGAAAATACAATACAAACGAAATAAAACGAAATAAAGCAACAACAATGACAGCCAATCACAAGAGACAACGACGCAGCATAACAAATGATGTCACAGGGATGATATCAATAAACGCAACATTAATTGGAAAGGCAAAAATACTTTGACAAGAGAGAGAGAGAAAATGGCAGATGGAGTGGGAGTGCAGATGGAGAGGGCGATGGAGAGGGAGAGGGCGTGGGAAAGGGAAAGGGAAAGGGAAAGGGAAAGGGAAAATGAAAGGGAA
>BOPN01000259.1:0-5000 GCA_017312705.2 Penaeus japonicus
AAAAAAAAAAAAAAAAAAAAAATAATGATTGCAAAATATTGCATCAGATATTCCTTAGATAGATAGAATAAGTTGAATTTGCATTAAATAGGAAGGAGGGAAGAAAGAAAGAAAATAAGAAAAAATAAAGAAGAAAATTATGGAGATAAAAAGAAAAAAAAATTAAAAGAAAAGGAAGGAAAAGAAAGGAAGGCACGAAGCAAGAAGGAAGAATAAGAAGAAAAGAAAAAAGGAGAAGAAGAAGAAAAGAAAGAAGAAGAAGAAATAAAATAAAATTAAAAAGCAAGACAGGAGAAAAAGGAAAACGAGAAGAAGCAGAAAAGAAAACGAAAAAGAAGATGAACAAGAAGAAATTAAAAGGAAAGATAATGATAACAATGATAAGAAAAGAAAAATAAAAAAAGGAAAAAGAAAAAGAAAAAGGAAGAAGAAAAGGAAGAGGAGAAAAAGAAAAAAAAATGATAAGAATAAAGAAAAGAGAAAAATAAAACAAAAAAAGCGAAGAAGAAACAAAAGGAGAGAGACAATAACATGAAGAAAATCGAATGACGTTTATACAGATAAACATTGCTTACAAAAGATAACCTCAATCATACATAACTTCTGTGTAATACTAATGCATGTTACTTATAATCCTACTTATAATTTTTCTATGACTATCAGGACGAGCTTATGGTATAATATTGATATTATGCAAGCGTCTGCAATATTACGTTGCATAAATAGCGGTCTATATATATATATATATATATATATATATATATATATATATATATATATATATATATATATATATATATATATATATATATATATATATATATATATATATATATATATGTTTTATGATATAAATATATTGAAAATGATATTGGTATTTATTCGGAACACCGGACTGTGAAAATTAAACAGATTTTGACACATCGTTCATCTGAAACTATAAGAAAAAAATTATTTGGAAATACATGATAGCTTGTGAGCTTATATAATTATTTCTCTCTTTCTCTCTGGCTTTCTCTCTCTCTCTCTCTCTTTCTCTCTCTCTCTCTCTCTCTCTCTCTCTCTCTCTCTCTCTCTATATATATATATATATATATATATATATATATATATATATATATATATATATATATATATATATATATATATATATATATATATATATATATATATACATATATATACATACACACACATATGAACACAAATACACACACACACTTATACGTACACATACTAATACATATACACGGAACATAAGCTTATATAAAAGGACTACATATATGATGCAATCTACGCTCAGAACACACACACACACACGCACACACATACATAAGAATGATTACTTACGTACACACACAATCACACGTATTAGCATATCGAGCAATTACATCTTGCCTGCGATGACAAAGGCTAATTGCAATTCTGAAAGCTCAAAATGCATTGCATGATGAATGTTAAAATAAAGCAAATTGAATAAAGCACTTGATAAGAAAACAATGGCGATATAAAAAAGTAACAAGTACACGTCAGTTCGTGCGCTTTTCCCTTTTATTTTTTTTTTCGATGATTAAAGATCCCGAGATGATGAATCGAAGTTGCAAGGAACGAAGAAAAGGACTTTCACCTTTTTGCGATGAATTATGAACCCCCAACCCCCGTTTTCTATGCCTCGCGCACAGAAAACGGGATCCGACCAACGGTAGCCGCACCGGGTCTCTCAAACCATCATGGCAATGGATTTATTATGCCATTAAGGCGAGATTAAGCCGTTGATAATGACGATCCTCGACTTTATAACTCGTTGTGGATTCACGTTGTCTGAAAGCGAGCAATGGAGTTTTATGGCGGCGCAAGAGTAGTGGACCCTAATAAAATGTGACTCGGTAGAGAATTGCTCATAAAAAAAGGCCATTTGTGGGACTCGTGTGTTTTATTTGCGCGGGTTCTCTCGACAGCCAACCGCCTGTATCATGGCGTGGCAAGCCGGCAAACACAAGTTATCATTGTCGATTTATTGTCATTGTTTCTTTTTTTCGTTTTGTTCTTGCTCCCTGCTCATACTTTCGTAATCTGGCGCCATATTGTTACCCCGAGCGAAGTCCGCGCTCGAGAAGCCGCTAGTCATCATCAAGCATCAATATGCAGCATCCAGCCCGTCTCGCCGTGACAAAGCAAGCCATTCTCATCTCTCGTAAGACGGGTTGCAAGTGTCATTTTAACTTGCGACACTTAATATCAACCCCACCCACCCCCTATCCCCTCCACCCCCAGAGACGCGAGCGTAATGGCGCGTTTCAGAGCAAATGGGGCGTTCGCATAGGACGGCCGCGATTACTCAGCGCGCTCGTGGATTCACTGCAAGATGGCGCGTTTTTGTAAGCGTTGGGGGTAGGAAGAGAATGAGAGGGAGAGAGAAAGAGAGAGAGAGAGAGAGAGAGAGAGAGAGAGAGAGAGAGAGAGAGAGAGAGAGAGAGAGAGAGAGAGAACATAGATAGATATATAGATAGAGAGAGAGAGAGAGAAATAAAGAGAATGAGAGAGAGAGAGAGAGAGAGAGAGAAAGAGAGAGAGAGAGAGAGAGAGAGAAAGAGAGAGAGAGAGAGAAAGCGAGAAAGAAAAAGAGGAAAACATTGATAGATACATAGATAAATAAAGAGAGGGAGAGAGAGAGAGAGAGAGAGAGAGAGAGAGAGAGAGAGAGAGAGAGAGAGAGAGAGAGAGAGAGAGAGAGAGAGAGAGAGAAAGCGAGAAAGAAAAAGAGAAAAAAACATAGATAGATAAAGAGAGAGAGAGAGAGAGAGAGAGGGAGAGAGAGAGAGAGAGAGAGAGAGAGAGAGAGAGAGAGAGAGAGAGAGAGAGAGAGAGAGAGAGAGAGAGAGAGAGAGAGAGAGAGAAAGAGAGAGAGAGAATACCCTGAGAGAATGCTTCTCACAGGGCCCTGCTGGTGGGAGGGGGTAGTGGCCGGGGGGAGAGGGGGGGGGGGCGTGGTCAGCATGCAATAAATCACGCAGATGATAATCGGCCAATGCCAAGTTTCCGACCATGAGTTATCGAAGACTGTGAGTCGGGGGGGGGGGGGGGTGTATCAGGACGTATAATGATAATGATGATGATAGAGAGGATAACAATAATGATGATAATGATAATAACAATAATGATAATAAGAACAATGAGGGTAAACATATTGATAATAATGATAATGATAGTAATGATGACGATAATAATGATAAAGATAATAACACTGATTATAATAAAACGAATAATAATGATAATGATATTGATAACAATAACAATGATAATGATATTGGTAACAGTAGTGAAACTGATAATGATAAAAATCATAATAATGATGATAATGAGAATGATAGTGATGATGATAATAATAACGATACTGAGAATGATAAATATATAATTAAGATGATGATTATTATGATAATAATAATGATAAATAGTAATCATAACAACAACAATAATGATGGTAATGATGATGATAGTGATTATTAATAATAAAGATGATGACAAACGATAATACTGATGATTATATTATTGCCATAATGATGATGATGACAATGACAATGATGATGATGATGAAATAACGATGATAACATTAATTGTAATGATATAGCAATGATAATGATAACGATAATGATGATAGTGCGTATGATAGTATTAACAATGATGATGGTAATTATGATAATTGTATCAATTATGGTAGCACTAATGATGATGATGATGATTAACATAGCAATGATGATGATACCAATAATGATACCGATGATGACAATAATAGCAGTTATGATGATAATGATAATAACAAAAACATCAAAAATAATCATATTGATAACGATATAATCCTGATAACGATAATGATAATGATGATAAAAGTAACAGTAAAAATGATGATAATGATGATAGCGAAATTACCTGATTATACTGCAGGAATGAACTAACCTTCCCTATCTCAGATTGACTTAGTAAGACTTAGAGAGACTTAGTAAGACTTAGTGAGACTTATAGAGACTTAGTAAGACTTAGTGAGACTTAGAGAGACTTAGTAAGACTTAGTAAGACTTAGAGAGACTTAGTAAGACTTAATAAGACTTAGTAAGACTTAAAGGGAATCAGTAATTCTTAGAGGGACTTAGTAAGACTTAGTAAGACTTAGAGGGAATTAGTAAGACTTAGAGAGACTTAGTAAGACTTAGTAAGACTTAGAGAGACTTAGTAAGACTTAGTAAGACTTAGAGAGACTTAGTAAGACTTAGTAAGACTTAGAGAGACTTAGTAAGACTTAGTAAGACTTAAAGGGAATCAGTAAGACTTAGAGAGACCTAGTAAGACTTAGTAAGACTTAAAGGGAATTAGTAAGACTTAAAGGGACTTAGTAAGACTTAGTAAGACTTAAAGAGAATTAGTAAGACTTAAAGGGACTTAGTAAGACTTAGTAAGACTTAGAGAGACTTAGTAAGACTTAAAGGGAATCAGTAAGACTTAGAGAGACCTAGTAAGACTTAGAGAGACCTAGTAAGACTTAGTAAGACTTAAAGGGAATTAGTAAGACTTAGAGAGACCTAGTAAGACTTAGTAAGACTTAAAGGGAATCAGTAAGACTTAGAGACTTAGTAAGACTTAGTAAGACTTAGAGAGACTTAGTAAGACTTAAAAGGAATCAGTAAGACTTAAAGGGAATCAGTAAGACTTAGAGGGACTTAGTAAGACTTAAAGAGAATTAGTAAGACTTAGAGAGACTTAATAAGACTTAAAGAGACTTAGTAAGACATATCGAGAGATAGCTTGCGTGTGTAAGAATGAAAGATTTCCGCAAGAAAGATTTTGGCAGCAGAATTGGAAGATCCCGTGAGACATCTTGTGTGGAAAAAAAGAAAGATAATGATTGAAGTTAAGTAAAGCATTGCTGGCTTATATATGTTATGCTGACAAAGATGATGCTTGCAGTGCAGTGGAAAAAGAATTGCTCACATACCAGAAAGGATTAG
>BOPN01000259.1:20000-30000 GCA_017312705.2 Penaeus japonicus
AGGAGGGAGGGAAAAGGGAGGGAAGAGGGGGAGAGGGTGGGAGGGAGGGAAAAGGAGGGAAGAGGGGGAGGGCGGGAGGGAGGGAAAAGGAGGGAAGAGGGGGAGGGCGGGAGGGAGGGAGGGAAGAGGGGGAGGGCGGGAGGCTGGGAGGGGGGAGGGGGAGGGCGGGAGGGAGGGAGGAGGGGGAGGGCGGGAGGAAGGGAAAAGGAGGGAAGAGGGGGAAGGCGGGAGGAAGGGAAAAGGAGGGAAGAGGGGGAGGGCGGGAGGGAGGGAAAAGGAGGGAAGAGGGGGAGGGCGGGAGGGAGGGAAAAGGATGGAAGAGGGGGAGAGGGTGGGAGGGAGGGAAAAGGAGGGAAGAGGGGGAGGGTGGGAGGGAGGAAAAAGGAGGAAGAGGGGGAGGGAGGAAGGGAGGGAGGGAGGGAGGGCGGGGAGGGAGGAAAAAGGATGGAAGAGGGGGAGAGGGTGGGAGGGAAGGAAAAGGGAGGGAAGAGGGGAGGGTGGGAGGGAGGGAAAAAGGAGGGAATAGGGGGAGGGCGGGGAGGGGAGGGAGGGAAGAGGGGGAGGGCGGGGAGGCTGGGAGGGAAGAGGGGGAGGGCGGGGAGGGAGGGAAAAGAGGGAAGAGGGGAGGGCGGGAGGGAGGGAAAAGGATGGAAGAAGGGGAGAGGGTGGGAGGGAGGGAAAAGGAAGGAAGAGGGGGAGGGCGTGACGGAGGGAAAAGGAGGGAAGAGGGGGAGGGCGGGGAGGAGAGGGAAAAGGAGGGAAGAGGGGAGGCGGGAGGGAGGGAAAAGGAGGGAAGAGGGGGAGGGCGGGAGGGAGGGAGGGAAAGAGAGGGAAGAGGGGGAAGGCGGGAGGGAGGGAAAAGGAGGAAGAGGGGAGAGGGTGGGAGGGAGGGAAAAGGGAGCGGGGAAGAGGGGGAGGGCGGGGAGGGGGAGGGAAAGGAGGGAAGAGGGGGAGGGCGGGGAGGAGGGAGGGAAGAGGGGGAGGGCGGGAGGCTGGGGGAGGGAAGAGGGGGAGGCACGGGAGGGAGGGAAAAGGAGGGAAGAGGGGGAGGGCGGGAGGGAGGGAAAAGGAGGGAAGAGGGGAGGGCGAGAGGGGGAGGGAAAAGGAGGGAAGAGGGGGAGGGCGGGAGGGAGGGAAAAGGAGGGAAGAGGGGGAGGGAGGGAAAAGGAGGGAAGAGGGGGAGGGCGGGAGGGAGGGAAAAGGAGGGAAGAGGGGGAGGGCGGGAGGGAGGGAAAAGGGAGGAAGAGGGGGAGGGCGGGAGGGGAGGAGGGAAGAGGGGAGAGGGTGGGAGGGAGGGAAAAGGAGGGAAGAGGGGGAGGGCGGGAGGGAGGGAAAAGGAGGGAAGAGGGGGAGGGCGGGAGGGAGGGAAAAGGAGGGAAGAGGGGGAGGGCGGGAGGGAGGGAAAGGAGGAAGAGGGGGAGGGCGGGTGGGAGTGGAAAAGGAGGGAAGAGGGGAGGGCGGGAGGGAGGAAAAGGAGGGAAGAGGGGGAGGGCGTGAGGGGAGGGAAAAGGAGGGAAGAGGGGGAGGGCGGGAGGGAGGGAGGGAAGAGGGGGAGAGAGGGAGGGAAGGAAAAGGAGGGAAGAGGGGAGGGCGGGAGGGAGCAAAAAGGGAGGGAAGAGGGGGAGGGCGGGAGGGAGGGAAAAGGAGGGAAGAGGGGGAGGGCGGAAGGGGAGGAAGAGGGGGAGAGGGTGGGAGGGAAGGAAAGGAGGGAAGAGGGGGAGGGCGGGAGGGAGGGAAAAGGAGGGAAGAGGGGGAGGGCGGGAGGGAGGGAAAAGGAGGGAAGAGGGGGAGGGCGGGAGGGAGGGAAAAGGAGGGAAGAGGGGGAGGGCGGGAGGGAGGGAAAAGGAGGGAAGAGGGGGAGAGGGTGGGAGGGAGGGAAAAGGAGGGAAGAGGGGGAGGGCGGGAGGGAGGGAAAAGGAGGGAAGAGGGGGAGGGCGGGAGGGAGGGAAAAGGAGGGAAGAGGGGGAGGGCGGCGGGGAGGGGGAGGGAAGAGGGGGAGAGGGTGGGGAGGGAGGAAAAGGAGGGAAGAGGGGGGAGAGGGCGGGGAGGGAGGAAAAGGAGGGAAGAGGGGGAGGGAAGGAGGGAAGAGGGGGAAAGTGGGAGGGAGGGTGGAAGGGAAGAGGGGGAGAGGGTGGTTGGGAGGGAAGAGGGGGAGGGTGAGAGGGAGGGAAGAGAAGGTCGGAAGGAAGAGGGGGAAAGTGGGAGGGAAGGAAAAGGAGGGAAGAGAGGGAGAGCGGGAGGGAGGGAAAAGGAGGGAAGAGGGGGAAAGTGGGAGGGAGGGTGGGAGGGAAGAGGGAGAGAGGGTGGGAGGGAGGGAAAAGGAGGGAAGAGGGGGAGGGTGAGAGGGAGGGAAGAGAAGGTGGGAAGGAAGTGGGGGAAAGTGGGAGGGAGGGTGGGAGGGAAGAGGGGGAGGGTGGGAGGGAGGGAAAAGGAGGGAAGAGGGGAAGGGCGGGAGGGAGGGAAAAGGAGGGAAGAGAGGGAGAGCGAGAGGGAGGGAAAAGGAGGGAAGAGGGGGAGGGGTTGGAGGGAGGGAAAAGGAGGGAAGAGAGGGAGAGCGGGAGGGAGCGAAAAGAAAAGGAGGGAAGAGGGAGAGGGTGGGAGGGAGCGAAAAGAAAAGGAGGGAAGAGGGGGAGAGCGGGGAGGGAGCGAAATGAAAAGGAGGGAAGAGGGGGAGAGCGGGAGGGAGGGAAAAGGAGGGACGAGGGGTTGGGCGAGAGGGAAGGAAAAAGGAGGGAAGAGAGGGAGGGTGGGAGGGAGGGAAAAGGAGGGAGGAGAGGGAGAGCGGGAGGGAGGGAAAAGGAGGGACGAGGGGGAGGGAGGGAAGAGGGGGAGGGTGGGAGGGAGAGAAAAGGAGGGAAGAGGGGGAGAGTGGGAGGGAGGGAAAAGGAGGGAAGAAGGGGAGGGTGGGTGGGAGGGAAAAGGAGGGAAGAGGGGGAGGGAGGGAAAAGGAGAGAAGAGGGGAAGGAGGGGAAAAGGAGAGAAGGGGGGGAGGGAGGGAAAAGGAGGGAAGAGAGGGAAGGGAGGGGAAAAAGAGGGATGAGGGGGAGGGTGGGAGGGAGGGAAAGGAGTTTAGAGGGGAGGGAGGGAAAAAGGAGGGAAGAGGGGGAGGGAGGGAAGAGGGGGAGGGTGGGAGGGAGAGAAAAGGAGGGAAAAGGGAGGGAAGAGGGGGGGAGGGGAGGGAAAAAGAGGGATGAGGGAGGGTGGGAGGGAGGGAAAAGGAGGGAAAAGGAGGGAAGAGGGGGAGGGAGGGAAAAGGAGGGAAGAGGGGGAGGGAGGAAAAGGGGAGGGAAGAGGGGGAGGGAGGGAAGAGGGGGAGGGTGGGAGGGAGGGAAAAGGAGGGAAGAGGGGAGGGGGTGGGAGGGAGGGAAAAGGAGGGAAAAGGGAGGGAAGAGGGGCGGGAGGGAGAAGGAGGAGGGTGAGAGGGAGGGAAAAGGAGGGAAGAGGGGGAGGGCGGGGAGGGGAGGAAAAGGGAGGGAAGAGGGGGGAGAGCGGGAGGGGAGGGAAAAGGGGAGGGACGAGGGGTTGGGCGGGGAGGAGGGAAAAGGAGGGAAGAGAGGAGGGTGGGAGGGAGGGAAAGGAGGAAGAGAGGGAGATGGGAGGGAGGGAAAAGGAGAGAAGAGGGGGAGGGAGGGAAAAGGAGAGAAGAGGGGGAGGGAGGGAAAAGGAGAGAAGAGGGGGAAGGAGGGAAAAGGAGAGAAGAGGGGGAGGAGGGAAAAGGAGGGAAGAGGGAGGGAGGGAAAGGGAGAGAAGAGGGGGAGGGAGGGAAAAGGAGGGAAGAGGGGGAGGGAGGGAAAAAGGAGGGAAGAGGGGGAGGGAGGGGAAGAAGGGGAGAGTGGGAGGGAGAGAAAAGGAGGGAATAGGGGGGAGGGAAAAAGAGGGATGAGGGGGAGGGTGGGAGGGAGGGAAAGGAGGGAAAAGGAGGTAAGAGGGGGAGGGAGGGAAAAGGAGGGAAGAGGGGGAGGGAGGAAAGAGGGGGAGGGTGGGAGGGAGGGAAAAGGAGGGAAGAGGGTGGGAGGGGGGGGGAGGGAGGGGAAAGGAGGGAAAGGAGGAAGAGGGGAGAGGGGAGGGAGGGAAAAGGGAGGGAAAAGGAGTGAAGAGGGGGAGGGGGGAAAGGGAGAGAAGAGGGGGAGGGAGGGAAAAGGAGGGAAGAGGGGGAGGGAGGAAAAAAGAGGGATGAGGGGGAGGGTGGGAGGGAAGGAAAAGGAGGGAAGAGGGGGAGGGCTGGAGGGAGGGAAAAGGAGGGAAGAGGGGGCGGGAGGGAGAAGGAGGAGGGTGAGAGGGAGGGAAAAGGAGGGAAGAGGGGGAGGGCGGGAGGGAGGGAAAAGGAGGGAAGAGGGGGAGAGCGGGAGGGAGGGAAAAGGAGGGACGAGGGGTTGGGCGGGAGGGAGGGAAAAGGAGGGAAGAGAGGGAGGGTGGGAGGGAGGAAAAATGAGGGAAGAGAGGGAGAGCGGGTGGAGGGAAAAGGAGGGAAGAGGGGGAGGGAGGGAAGAGGGGGAGGGTGGGAGGGAGGGAAAAGGAGGGAAGAGGGGGAGGGCGGAAGGGAGGGAAAAGGAGGGATGAGGGAGGGGTGGGCGGGAGGGATGTAAGGAGGGAAGAGGGGGAGGGTGGAAGGGAGGGAAAAGGGAGGGAAGTGGGGGAGGGTGAGAGGGAGGGAAAAGGAGGGAAGAGGGGGAGGGCGGGAGGGAGGGAAAAGGAGGGAGGGAGGGAAAAGGAGGGAGGGAGGGAAAGGGAGGGAGGGAGGGAGGGAAAGAGAGAGGGAAGAAGGGAGAGCGGGGAGGGAGGGAAAGGGGGATAGAGGGGAGGGTGGGAGGGAGGGAAAAGGGAGGGGAAAAGGGAGGGAAGAGGGGGAGGGAGGGAAAGGAGAGAAGAGGGGAGGGAGGGAAAAGGAGGGAAGAGGGGGAGGGTGGGAGGGAGGGAAAAGGGGGATAGAGGGGAGGGTGGGAGGGAGGGAAAAGGAGGGAAAAGGGAGGGAAGAGGGGGAGGGAGGGAAAAAGAGGGATGAGGGGGGAGGGTGGGAGGGAGGGAAAAGGAGTTTAGAGGGGGAGGGAGGGAAAGGAGGGAAGAGGGGGAGGGAGGGAAGAAGGGGGAGGGTGGGGGAGGGAGAGAAAAGGAGGGAAAAGGGAGGGAAGAGGGGGAGGGAGGGAAAAGAGGGATGAGGGGGGAGGGGTGGGGGAGGAGGGAAAAGGGAGGGAAAAGGAGGGGAAGAGGGGGAGGGAGAAGGAGGGAGGGAGAGGGGGAGGGAGGGAGGGAGAGGGGGAGGGTGGGAGGGAGGGAAGGGGGGATAGGGAGGGGGAGGGTGGAGGGGAGGGAAAAGGAGGGAAAAGGAGGGAAGAGGGGAGGGGAGGGAAAGAGGGATGAGGGGGAGGGTGGGAGGGAGGGAAAAGGAGGGAAGAGGGGGAGGGCGGGAGGGAGGGAAAAGGAGGGAAGAGGGGGCGGGAGGGAGAAGGAGGAGGGTGAGAGGGAGGGAAAAGGAGGGAAGAGGGGGAGGGCGGGAGGGAGGGAAAAGGAGGGACGAGGGGTTGGGCGGGAGGGAGGGAAAAGGAGGGAAGAGAGGGAGGGTGGGAGGGAGGGAAAAGGAGGGAAGAGGGGAAGGGCGGGAGGGAGAGAAAAGGAGGGAAGAGGGGGAGGGTGGAAGGGAGGGAAAAGAAGGGAAGAGGGGGAGGGTGGGAGGGAGGGAGAAGGAAGAGGGTGAAAGGGAGGGAAGAGGAGGAGGGAGGGAAGAGGGGAAGGGAGGAGGGAGGAGAAAGGGGAGAGGAGGAAGAAGAGGGTGGGGGGGAAGAGGAGGCAGGGAGAAGGCAGGGAGGAGGAGGACGGAGGATAAGGAGGGAGTAAAGAGGGAAAAGTAGAAAGGCGAAAGGGAGGGACAGAGGATAGAAGTAAGATAGGAGAAAGGGAAGGAGGGAAGAGGAGTGGAAGGAAAGAGAGAGAAAGGAGGGGAGGAAGAGAAGGAGGGAAGTGGAGTAAAAGGAAGGAGAGAGAGAGGAGGAGTGGAAGAGAAGGAGGGAAGAGGAGTAGAAGGAAGGATAAAGAGAGAGGGGGGTTGGAAAAGAAAGAGGGAAATGTAGTAAAAGGAAGAAGAGAGAGAGGAAGCGAAGGAAGGGAAGATAGGAAACAAAGAAGAGGAAAGATAAAGATAGGAAAAAAAGGAGGGGGGGGGGACAGTACGTGAAAAAAGGGAAAAAGAAAAAAAAGAAAAGAAAAGAAAAGAAAAGAAAAGGCAGCTGCCAGACCCCTTCCTCTGCCCACGTCTCAATCTCGTTTCCCGCGGACTTTGAATCGGCGGCGCACACACACAGACCCTCGGAGCTCTTAAGAGATCTCCGGATACTAAGAAACAAGCTGGTTAAACCTCCTAATGCCTTTGTGAAAGAAGTTAAAGAAGGAGACATCATGATTAATTGCTAAGGAACAAAGGGACTTTGCTCTTCGGACGCCATCTCGCGGGACTTTTGCTTACTATGTTCTCGGGGAGACTCTTTCATTTCGGATCTCTCTTCTGGTTTCTCTCTTGTCTTTTCTTTACGCAGAGGGGTGAAAAAAAGTCTTTATTCTTTTCTTGTCTTTCGGAACTTCAAAGAAATCTTCTCTTTGCTTTGCTTCGGAGGCGTATTCAGTATTTGAATGTTTGGAGAACGAGCGTATTATCATTATCATAATTTCCTCTAGTTTCTCTATTTTCATACTTTCTTTAAACAATATTCATTCTATTTTCTTTCTTTTTTTTGTTAACTTTGATGATATCATCCGATCTTTGCTCTGCATTGAACAAAAACACGAAATTTGAATTTTGGGATAACGAGCATATTGTTTTTCAAATCTTTTGCTTAAAATAATGAAATGTTTCTTTCAGTATTCGTTCACATTGTGATACGTTTAGACTGACGGAGGTGAGACAACATATCAAGCATAAACACACAAACCAGTATTTCAACAGATTAGAACAGAAAATATATTCAGTGTAAGTATTCATGAATATAATGGCCATGATGTCCCTGGTCAACGAACACGCCCACAAACAGATTCTAACACTCACACACACACACATACACACATGAACACACATGATCACACACACACACACACACACACACACATGGTCACACACACACATGAGGGAAAAGGGGAGAAGGAGAAGGAAAATAAGAAAAAAAGAGAAAATAAAGAGAATGCAAATAACAAAAAGAAAGGCAAAGAAAGGAGAGAGGAGGGAGTGAAGAGGGAGCGAGGAGGGAGAGAGGAGGGAGCGAGGAGGGAGGGAGGAG
Organism: Penaeus japonicus; assembly: GCA_017312705.2. Lineage (NCBI taxonomy): Eukaryota > Metazoa > Arthropoda > Malacostraca > Decapoda > Penaeidae > Penaeus > Penaeus japonicus. The sequence goes on from BOPN01000259.1 coordinate 27,263, forward strand.
GGAGCGAGGAGGGAGAGAGGAGGGAGAGAGGGAGAGAGGAGGGAGCGAAAAGGGAGCGAGGGAGAGAGGAGGGAGCGAGAAGGGAGCGAGGAGGGAGCTAGGAGGGAGAGAGGAGGGAGCGAGGAGGGAGCGAGGAGGGAGCGAGGAGGGAGGGAGGAGGGAGAGAGGAGGGAGAGAGGAGGGAGAGAGGAGGGAGCGAGGAGGGAGAGAGGAGGGAGCGAGGAGGGAGCGAGTAGGGAGGGAGGAGGGAGAGAGCAGGGAGAGAGGAGGGAGAGAGAGGAGGAAGCGAGGAGGGAGCGAGGAGGGAGAGAGGAGGGAGAGAGCAGGGAGAGAGGAGGGAGCGAGAAGGGAGCGAGGAGGAAGAGGGGAGGGAGGGAGGAGGGAGAGGAGGAGGGAGCGAGGAGGGAGGGAGGAAGGACAGGAGGAGCGAGGAGGGAGAGAGGAGGGAGAGAGGAGGGAGCGAGAAGGGAGCGAGGAGGGAGAGAGAGGGAGAGGAGGGAGCAAGGGAGGAAGAGGAGGGAGAGAGGAGGGAGAGAGGAGGGAGCGAGGAGAGAGCTAGGAGGGAGAGAGGAGGGAGCGGAGGAGGGAGCGTGAGGAGGGAGCGAGGAGGGAGAGAGGAGGGAGAGAGGAGGGAGAGAGGAGGGAGCGAGAAGGGAGCGAGGTGGGAGGGAGGAGGGAGCGAGGAGGGAGAGAGGAGGGAGAGAGCAGGGAGAGAGGAGGGAGCGAGAAGGGAGCGAGGAGGGAGGGAGGAGGGAGAGAGGAGGGAGAGAGGAGGGAGAGAGGAGGGAGCGAGGAGGGAGGGAGGAGGGAGGGAGGAGGGAGAGAGGAGGGAGAGAGGAGGGAGAGAGGAGGGAGCGAGGAGGGAGCGAGGAAGGAGCGAGGAGGGAGCGAGGAGGGAGCGAGGAGGGAGTGAGGAGGGAGTGAGGAGGGAGCGAGGAGGGAGCGAGGAGGGAGCGAGGAGGGAGAGAGGAGGGAGAGAGGAGGGAGCGAGGAGGGAGAAAGGAGGGAGAGAGGAGGGAGCGAGGAGGGAGGGAGGAGGGAGAAAGGATGGAGAGAGGAGGGAGAGAGGAGGGAGAGAGGAGGGAGCAAGGAGGGAGAGAGGATGGAGAGAGGAGGGAGCGAGGAGGGAGGGAGGAGGGGGCGAGGAGGGAGCGAGGAGGGAGAGAGGAGGGAGCGAGGAGGGAGCGAGGAGGGAGCGAGGAGGGAGAGAGGAGGGAGAGAGGAGGGAGAGAGGAGGGAGAGAGGAGGGAGCAAGGAGGGAGAGAGGAGGGAGAGAGGAGGGAGAGAGGAGGGAGCGAGGAGGGAGTGAGGAGGGAGCGAGGTGAGGGAGGGAGGAGAGAGGAAGGAGAGAGGAAGGAGAGAGGAGGGAGAGAGGAGGGAGAGAGGAGGGAGGGGGGGGGGGATGGAGAGAGGAGGGAGAGAGGAGGGGGCGAGAAGGGAGCGAGGAGGGAGAGAGGAGGGAGCGAGGAGGGAGCGAGGAGGGAGCGAGGAGGAAGCGAGGGGAGGGGAGCGAGGGAGGGAGCAAGGAGGGAGAGAGGAGGGAGGAAGAGGAGGAGGGAGAGGAGGAGGGAGGAGGGGAGGGAGCGCGAGAAGGAGAGGAGGGAGAGAGGAGGGAGCGCGAGGGAGGGAGCGAGGAGGGAGCGAGGAGGGAGGGAGGGAGGGAGGGAGGGAGGGAGCGGAGGGAGGGGAGAGAGGAGGGAAAGCGAGGAAGGAGCGAGGGAGGGAGCGAGGAGGGAGGAGGAGGGAGCGAGAGGGGGAGAGAGAGGAGGGAGGGAGGAGGGAGCGAGGAGGGAGAGAGGAGGGAGCGGGAGAAGGAGCGGAGGAGGGAGCGAGGAGAGGAGGAGGAGGAGCGAGGAGGGAGAGAGGAGGGAGAGAGGATGGAGAGAGGAGGGAGCGAGGAGGAAGCGAGGAGGGAGCGAGGAGGGAGCGAGGAGGGAGAGAGGAGGAGCGGAGAGAAGGGAGCGAGGTGGGAGGGAGGAGGGAGCGGAGGGAGGGAGAGGAGGAGGGAGAGAGCAGGGAGAGAGGGAGGGAAGGAGAAGAGCGAGGTGGGAGGGAGGAGGGAGAGAGGAGGGAGAGAGGAGGGAGAGAGGGAGGGAGCGAGGAAAGAGGGGAGAGGAGGGAGGGAGGAGGGAGAGAGGAGGGAGAGAGGAGGGAGAGAGGAGGGAGCGAGGAGGGAGCGAGGAGGGAGCGAGGAGGGAGCGAGGAGGGAGCGAGGAGGGAGAGAGGAGGGAGCGAGGAGGGAGCGAGGAGGGAGCGGGAGGAGCGAGGGAGGAGGAGAGAGGAGGGAGAGAGGAGGGAGCGAGGAGGGAGAAAGGAGGGAGAGAGGAGGGAGCGAGGAGGGAGGGAGGAGGGAGAAAGGATGGAGAGAGGAGGGAGAGAGGAGGGAGAGAGGAGGGAGCAAGGAGGGAGAGAGGATGGAGAGAGGAGGGAGCGAGGAGGGAGGGAGGAGGGGGCGAGGAAGGGAGCGAGGGGAGGGAGAGAGAGGGAGGGAGCGGAGAGGGAGCGAGGAGGGAGCGAGGAGGAAGGAGGAGGGAGAGAGGGAGGGAGAGGGGGAGGGAGAGAGGGAGGGAGAGAGAGGGAGGAGGGGAGGCAAGGAGGGAGAGAGGGAGGGAGAGAGGGAGGGAGAAAGGGGAGGGAGCGAGGAGGGAGAGAGGGAGGGAGCGAGGAGGGAGAGAGGGAGGGAAGGAGAGAGAGGAGGGAGAGAGGAGGGAGAGAGGAGGGAGGGAGGATGGAGAGAG
>BOPN01000259.1:67500-70000 GCA_017312705.2 Penaeus japonicus
CATTAAATAGGTGCATAACACAAGATCACAAAAAAGTGTCAGAATAAGAGGGGAAGCAAAAAAGTGTCAGCTACCAGAAGGAATAAGTAAGACTGTCAGCCAGGAAAAAGAAAACAAAAAGTGTCAGCTACCAGAAGGAATAAGTAAGACTGTCAGCCAGGAAAAAGAAAACAAAAAGTGTCAGCTACCAGAAGGAATAAGTAAGACTGTCAGCCAGGAAAAAGAAAACAAAAAGTGTCAGCTACCAGAAGGAATAAGTAAGACTGTCAGCCAGGAAAAAGAAAACAAAAAGTGTCAGCTACCAGAAGGAATAAGTAAGACTGTCAGCCAGGAAAAAGAAAACAAAAAGTGTCAGCTACCAGAAGGGATAAGTAAGAGCGTCAGCCAGGAGAAGGAAAACCATAAGCGTCAGCTACCAGAAGGGATAAGTAAGAGCGTCAGCCAGAAGAGAGAGAGAAAAAAAAGTGTCAGCTACCAGAAGTGATAAGTAAAAGCGTCAGCTAGGAGAAGGAAAACCATAAGCGTCAGCTACCAGAAGGGATAAGTAAGAGCGTCAGCCAGAAGAGAGAGAGAAAAAAAAGTGTCAGCTACCAGAATGGATAAGTAAAAGCGTCAGCTAGGAGAAGGAAAACCATAAGCGTCAGCTACCCGAAGGGATAAGTAAGAGCGTCAGCCAGGAGAAGAAAAACAAAAAGTGTCAGCTACCAGCAGAGAAACAAAGAATGTCAGCCAGGAAAAGTGATAGCTAAGAACGCCATCAAGGAGAAAAGAAACAAGATATGTCAGCAGTGGACAGGAAAACAAAAAACATCCACAAGAGAAGAAGAAGCAAAAGACCGTCAGCCACACAGTGTCAGCCGTAGTGTAGTGTTTGTGTTAGCACTAGGGAATCATCACACACCGACTGTCGCTCAAGCTGTCAGCCCGAATCGCCCCTCATTTGGAAGTGTGTGTGTCAGCAGCCGCATGCTAAGCGAGCGCCCAAGATATATATGGGTCCCTTTGAATATATATTTGCTGATACGTGTCTGGAACTACAGCTGTCCGTCCGAGCGGCCAGATCGGGGAGATAGCGAGCTTGATAGAGGAGGGGCTGTGTGTGTGTGGGGGGGGGGGGGGGGTCGTGTGTGGAGTGTGTGTTCGAGTGGGACAGAACTGGGACACTTATCCAAATCCACAACTAATCTAAAACGAAGATTAAGCAACATCAATAAAACGAAGCGAAACGCAATCAACACCGAACCCAGACAGAAGGCGCCGTCATTCAACACAACGTAACTTCAACCCGAGGTCAGTTCTCAAGGAAGGAAGCCCGAGGTGCAGACTCGCCGAGCAACTGCAAGCAAGCAGATGCAAGCAGATGCACTGATATGATAATGCGCAGTAAGTCAAACATTATTATAATCCGAATAATTTCCAGCGAGGCATTTCGGCCGCCGGGGGGGACGTAAACGCGTTCGAACAGCTGTCTTAAGTCATCCTCGAAGGTGATGCTCAAGTGCGGGTAATGAGTAGGAGGCGGCGCGAGGTTACGTTCACAGGTGGCGCCGAGGAGCTGGTGTTGACAGCTGGTGCCTGGCAGCTGATATTAACAAGGCGGGACTGATAGCTAGGCTGGAGATCCGATATTGACAGACAGACAGGCTCTTCAAGGGAGGTTGGCATCCTGTTGTGTGTGGAGGGGAGGAAGGGGGGGGGGGTATGATGGAGGTGGGGGGTCTAGAAGGTGGGTGCCATTGAGGGGGAAAGGGGGGGGGGGTGAATGATGAGGAGAAAAGGAGTGTGATTTGGACTCGCTTTTGTCTTTGTTCGATGATTGCTAACTGAAAGGTAACGAGGTAATGGGTGTAAGTGAGAGGATGGGTGTAGGGTGGGTGTAGACAGTACGCGTGTATGTGTGTGTGTACACACACACACACACACACACGCGCGCACACCCTCGCCGCCATTGCAGGGCATGACCGATGCAACAGACATAAAACACTTTCTCTCGGATTCAGCCGAACGCATCTCATCCTCTCCCCCCCCACTCCTCCTCCCCATCTCATCTCTTCCCCTCCACCTCCACCTCATCTCTCCCCCCGCTACCCTCTCCCTCTCTTTAGTCTTCCCCTTCCACCCTCTCTCATTTCACCTTCTTTGACCTGTTTCCCCTCTTCGCTCTGACACTCATCTCCCCTCATTCCTTCTCCCTTCTTACCCCCTCTTCGCCTCTTCCATTTTTTCTTCGACCCCCCCTCCTCTTCCTCCTCCTTCTCTTCCTCCTCTCACCTCACTCCCCTCCCCACTTACCTTTCCCCATTCCCTCCATACTCCCTCTCCACCCCCTCCCTCCCTCCTCCCTCCTCCCTCCCCATCCCCTCCCTCCTCCCTCCCCATCCTCCTCCCTCCCCCCTCCTCCCTCCTCCCTCCTCCCTCTCATAGACGCTGAGTTAATGGTAGTTTGGTAGCTTTTTGGGTTACGTAAGCATAAAAGGGACCGGGTTCTCTCACCCATTAG
>BOPN01000259.1:90000-97500 GCA_017312705.2 Penaeus japonicus
AAGAGACAGATGAAAGAAAAAGGGGTAAGAAGAAGAAGAAGAGGAAGAAAAAAAAAAAGAATACGAAAGAAAGCATTCCCTTTCCTCCCCCTTCCCCCTCCTTCTTCTCCCCCTCCCCCAAAAGATTGCAATATTGTTGATATTTTGCAACAACCGCGAGTGTCGTGATGGCTCGCGCCCGGAGGTCTCCCCCGCGGCGCCCATCTCAGCTGTGATGACCCGAGCGCAAAAAAAGAGACACAGGCCACAAAAAGACAGAAAAAGAGGAAGAAAAAAGAATGAAGAAAAAAGGAAGATAAAGAGGAAGGCAAAAAAGGAGAAGGAAAAAATTAAGAAAAAGGGAAGATAAAGAGGAAGACAAAAAAGGGGAGAAAAGCATGAAGAAAAAATGATGAAGAGATGAAAAAAAAAGAAATAAAAAAGGGAACTATGAGGAAACAGCGATTGTCACGGCGGGGAAGAGTTCTATTATATGTTACTGATATGGTATAGATATTATCGCGAATTAGAGAGAAAGAGATAGAGAGAAAGATAGATAGATAGATAGAAAGAGAGAGAAATGGACAGATAGATAGAGAGATAGAGAGAGAGAGAGAGAAAAAGGGAAAGAAATTGAAAGAGAGAGAGAGACCGAAACGTGTCAATGAGAGCACGAACGCACGAACGAACGCAGCGAAAACACGAGAGCGAAAAGGAAGCCGAAGGCGCGGTCGGGGGGAGGGATTCGCACGTCGGGGCCCTGGAGGCTGGCCGTGGGGGGAGGGGAAGGGGAGGGGGAGGGGAGGGTAGGGGAAGAGGGGGGGGGGGGACGCGCGCATGCATGACCCGCCGCGGCTGAAGCTCGCTCGCTCGCTGGTAATTGTTGACGATGCTCGGTCTCTGGTCGCTCGGTCTCGGCAGCTGCCCGACTTACTTCTTTTTTTTTATTGGGGGGAAGGAGGAAGAGGAGGAGGAGGGGGAGGGGGGTAGAGGGGTAGTGGACTCTCTATCTCTTTCTCTCTCTCTCTCTCTCTCTCTCTCTCTCTCTCTCTCTCTCTCTTTCTTCTGAGTAGAATAAGCAAAAACCTCTTCCACACAACCGCAACTGGGAAGATGCAACACACCACCACATTCCTGCCCCCCCCCCCCCCCAACCCCCCCCCCCCCCCTCCCCCCCCCCCCCCCCCTCCCCCATGACCTGCACACAAGCATCCCGCGTCCTTCTTGCTGCCCGAGTGAATAAGGAAGAGTATATTCTTAACGGCGTGCTTTCATCGCCTCGGGCACGTCGTAAGCTCGGTTACAACAGTAGCGAGCGTTTGCCCTCTTATTCTGAAGCCTTTTTTTTCTTTCTTTCTTTTTATGCCTCGCACGCACGCATATGCACATCCCACACGTATGTACACACACACACACACACAAGCATGTTCATAAGTACATACTCACACACACACTCGTGCATACACATGTGTCTGTGTGTGTGTATATATGTGTGTATGTGTACATGATTTAATTACTTAATAGAAGAAAAATCAACCACAGTATTCCTTTCAGTCCCCTTCCGTTGCCTTGTTCTCTTCCTCCTCCTCATTTAGCGAAGTCTTCTTCAAAGGGAGAAAGATAAGCAAGCAGACTTCCGGAATTAAGATCGCGCCGGATGCGCAATTGGCCAGTGCAATTCGCGAGAGATTCGCAAGAGGTAATCATTCTCTCTCTCTCTCTCTCACTCACTCACTCACTCTCTCTCTCTCTTACTCTTACTCTCTCTCTCTCTCTCTCTCTCTCTCTCTCGATGAGTAAAGACCAAATTCTCTTCATGGCAAACACAGCTGAACTTAATGTCACCAATTACTCAGTCAAAACAATCAATTAATGACGAATTAACAATAATGAGAAAGTATCTAGACGCTGCCCAACATCGCAACCAAAATATTTCGAAAACCGCAGTTTACTCAATACTAGATATAATCCACTACACTCGCTTGTAGAAGAGCATTAGACTAACCAATTTGGACATCAAATGACCATTCATAAGAGAACGAAAATCTGTTTCGCTTCGCACAGACCAGTGAGCTTCGAACAGACCACTTCGAAATAAGCTTCATCACTGGATTAATGTCGATAATCAGCTTAATCCAATCTCCAAGAACGCTGTAATACGGGAATATTCAGTCTTTATGGATAATTACACAGTAAGTTCACTGACGCACTCGGAATACCCAGGTTAGCCCTCGTGCCTTCTGTAATCATGACTTTCGGATCCTACTTGTCATCTCATTTTCCTTTGGAGGAGAAGAAAAAGAAGAAGAAAAAACCTTCACGCAACTTAAAACGCCTTGAAGTACTTCTGAATGTCCTCTTTTTTTCTATTTCTTAATGAAACTGGGATATACTTTAAAGAGAGGGTTTGGAATGTACTTTTCTAAATTCGAGAATGGTATCTCGTGCCTAATTAAAGGATGATTGATGCCGTGGGGAAGGGTTTGGTGGAATGCTAATACTAGATGTATGCGTAATAGGTATTTGGTACAAGGAGAGAATTCAGCTTCTGGACAATGCACTCGACGTTGCAATCTCGACTTCACGTCTACCTTAAACTCATCATAATAGATACACTCTGAACATCAAGACCCTTCTAACCGAAAGGTCTACTAACATAGATAATGAGAGCTAGAGACTCACTGCCCATACGGCTCCTAGAATCCCCAAATTGAAAGATCAATTCACACCTGAATAACGACTTACTGATCTAGAAATCCCTAGTAGAAAGGTCACCTCACGCTTCAATGGAAACTCACTGATCTAGAACTCGCTACGTGAAAGACCCACTAACGACGAGGCCTGGAGTGAAGTACTTACGTCCATGGGCGGGAGGTAGGGCAGGAGAGGCAGGTTATCTGCTCTGACGGTGCCGCTGAAGGGGAGGTAGCGAGTCTGCGCGGGCAGGCGTCGAGTAGCACACACTTTGATACAGTCCTCTGCGGGCACCAGGCGGTCGAGCGGCGGCAGCGGGCGTGCGGTCACCACCAGCGAGAATTCCGACGGCATGAGCACTCGCGTTTCCATCTTTGGATCTTCTGTACTGGTCGACTTCATCTTGCACAGATTCGGTCGTTCTCGCAAAGTTTCTAAGTCCACACGGCGAGGCGACTTGGCGCGCCTCCAAGTTCCCAGGCGAGCGCAAGAAGTCCCTCACACACACTATCTCTCGGACTCTCCAGCGGTCACAAAGTCGCTTCGGGACCGGACGCGTCCAGTACTGTTCACTGTGACCTTCAGCACCAGACTACCTGTTCACCTGTAATGTTCTCTAGCTTTATCCCCATACGGCCCACCTGCCATACCCGCTACCGATGCCCACCGCTCGGGCAAGAAGGGCGCGGGCACAATGGCCAAGCCTCGCGGGGAGACATTTTCTTCCCCCGAGTGACCGGGATGCTTACCTGCCTGCCTCCTCCGCGAGAGGGACGTAAAGTTCAGCACGGGCCCGTTAGGCGCGCACCCTTCTTTCACCCAAGTCAGCCGTTTGGGAAAGGCCCCGCCCTCGTTCTCTCTGATTCGCCAGGGGGAAAGGGCAGCGACCAATCATCTGGAAGAGGGCGGGGCGACGGGCGCGCGCGACTCACGTGTTGGCCCGTGCGTGGGGTGCCCGAGGCTGATTGGCTCGAGGCGACGCACGACCGCGCCACTCACTGATCAACATGTGGCCGGGAATGATGGTCTCATCTAGCATTATTGCACCTGCTCCGGGCCCACCGCGGCCCACTCACGACCCCCTCCCGGCCCATGCCCGCGCCCCACCCCGCTGGAGGAGACTCTTCGTGCCCACCACAGCCCACTCACGACCCTAGCCCCAGACACACCCCAACCCACTCACGACCCCCTCCCCTGCCCTCGCCCCACCCTGCTGGAGGAAACCCACCGTGCCCGAACCCACCACTCATGCCCACCCGACCGCGGCACAAACAGTGGTCTTTCTCCATCCGTAGCCCTAAGTAGCAATTAACAACTAGCCCTGGCATAGCGCAAGACATTAGTCCCGGGCTATTACCAACATGCCCGCACGAACTCACCACGGGGGCTAGGTTACAGAGAGAGAGAAATTCGTTTTTCTCTTTTCTTCCCTTCTCGTCGCTATTTTTTCTCCTTTTTCGTTTTTTTGATATTTGTTTTTTCTCTTTAATTCTTTTTTGATTTTTTGTTTTAATTTTTCTTTTTTTTTCTTCTCGCTCTTTTTCTCTTTTATTCTGACTTTTTTCTTGCTATTTTCCTCTCGCGTATTTTTCTGTTCTATCTCTTTATCTCCTCATTTTCTATCTTTTTCCTCACCTTGTCTTATTCTTCTGTTTTTTCTTCTTCCTTTCCTCCGTTTTTATTGTTTATCCCCTCTGTTTCTTCTTCTTTCTCTCTTTTTTCTTCCTTATTCTCTCTCTCTTTCTCCTCCTTTTCTCTCTCTTTCTTCTTTATTCTCTCTCTCTCCCCCTTTTCTCTCTTTTTCTTCTTTATTCTCTCGCTCTTTCTCGTCATCTTCACTCTTTTTCTTCTTTATTCTCCCTCTCTTTGTTCTCCTTTACTCTCTTTTCATTCTTTATTCTCTCCCTATTTCTCCTCCTTTTCTCTCATTCTTTTAATTTCCTTTTCTCTTTTTCGCTTTTATCCTTCTCGCTCCTGTAAGTCCGCTCTTCCTTGTATGGCCTCGACTTTGCTTGTTATACAAAGACGTCTCAGGAGATGTTAGGCGAGAGAAAGAGAGAGAGAGACAGAGAGAGAGAGAGAGAGAGAGAGAGAGAGAGAGAGAGAGAGAGAGAGAGAGAGAGAGAGAGAGAGAGAGAGAGAGAGAGAGAGAGAGAGAGAGAGAGAGAGAGAGAGAGAGAGAGAGAGAGAGAGAGAGAGAGAGAGAGAGATAGAGTAAGAGAGCGGGAGGGAGGGAGGGAGAGAGAGAGAGAGAGAGAGAGAGAGAGAGAGAGAGAGAGAGAGAGAGAGAGAGAGAGAGAGAGAGAGAGAGAGAGAGAGAGAGAGAGAGAGAGAGAGAGAGAGAGAGAGAGAGAGAGAGAGAGAGAGAGAGAGAGAGAGAGAGAGATAGATAGATAGATAGAGAGAGAGAGAGAGAGAGAGAGAGAGAGAGAGAGAGGGGGGGGGGTGGAAACAGATAGATAGATAGAGAGATAGATAGAGAGAGAGAGAGAGAGAGAGAGAGAGAGAGAGAGAGGAGACCGAGAGCGAGAGAGAGATTCAGCGCTCCGGTAGTTTTATCATGGCTATTAATTTGCCATAAACGTTATAAGCGCGGCGCCATAGCACCCGCGGTGATGACTTCATGACTGCCTCTCCGCTTGGCCAATCCAGGCGGGGCTAATCCCTCGTTTCATCCTCTCCCCCCTCTATCTCCTCCTCCTCCTCCGCCTCCTCCTCCTCCTCCTTTCCAACATCCTTATTCCATGGTCCCCCTACTCATCCCCCTTTCTTCCTCCTTATTCTTGCTTCCCCAGCTCCTTATTCCTTGGTCCCCCTTCCCTTCCCTTTCTTTTCTTCCTTATTCTCCCTCCCCAACCTACTTCCCCTTCCTTCCCCACCTCCTTCTTCCATCACCTTCTTCCCCCTCCTTCCTCACCTCCTTATTCCCTCTCTTCCCCATCTTATTCCTCCACCGCTTCCCCCTCCCTCCTTCCACCCCTCCCTCCCCGTCCCTCCCCCCTCCCCCAATCCGCCAGCCATCCAATCGTTTATAATCTCCTTCATGACGCTAATCTTTCAAAACGGGACCCGGGCACTAAGACATCGCTCGACGGTACCTTCTGAAGATCTTGTAAGAAGAGGGGAAGGGAGAGGGAGAGGGAGGGAGAGGGGCGGGCTGGGGGGTGGGGGGGGGGGAGGATGGTGGTTAATAGTAGTAGTAGTAGCGGTGGTGGTAGGAGCGGTCTCCGGGGGTCGTTCATGCATCAGCGAGGTCGTTAAAGTCATACAGGTCGTTAAGTGTGCCTCTCATTCATACTTGGCCGCGCACGACACACACTGGTGCCTCCCCCTTGTGTGCAGCGAGTGTGAAATCCCTTTCGCAGGACGCGACTCCACGACACAACGGCTGCGAAAGGACCTACACGGAGGTTGGGCACAGAAGAAGGCGCAGCAGAGAACAAACAGGGCAGGCGGGTCGCTAAATAGCACATGAAGAGGTGACAGAAGAAGACACAGCAGAGAACAAACAGGGCAGGCGGGTCGCTAAATAGCACATGAAGAGGTGACAGAAGAAGACACAGCAGAGAACAAACAGGGCAGGCGGGTCGCTAAATAGCACATGAAGAGGTGACAGAAGAAGGCACAGCAGAGAACAAGCAGGTCAGGCGGGCCGATAAATAACTTCTAAAAGTATATTCTGGGTTTCTGCCAAGTAAAAGTCGGTAGTTGATATAACATGAGAACATAGCACTATGAGGAGACCAAACATGGATGCAGGCACAGCGATAAACTGAGTCAGTCAGAAGACGACTAAATGACATACGAGGAACTCTCAAAGGAGATTGCCAAAGAAAAGGCAGTTTAAATTATATAACATTATCACATAAGACTGAAAAGATTAAGACGCTGAACGCAATAGAAGTCACAGTTACAAGATGGACAAGTGAGAAACAACAGCAACAACAACAACAAAGCAACAACACTGGACAACAACAGCACATTAAACAGCAACAAAAGCATTGTTACACAGTTACAAGATGGACAAGTGAGAAAGAAAGTGATTTCTGGACAGAATAAACTTGGTCAAAATGAGAAACTTCACTTAATGACAACGATAGGGACAAACACAGAATATTAGGACAGATGAGGACAAAGAAGATAACCAACGTCATGCATAACACACAGAGAGAGAAAGAGATACTGAATACCCAGGGGGGAGACATATAATATAATAAATACACAGTGAGAGACATAATAACACGGTAATAACCATACACAAACTCATGTACAGATGCAGTGTAAAGGAGACAGGCAGAGAGAGCCGTATAAACAGCACTCACTTGAGGAAACTACCCTTGAAAGACTCTTGGATACAATAGCGTATCACAAAGAGCGGAAACGATAAGACACTATGTAGTGGACACACGGGTGACGCCAGTTTCTTAACCCTTTTTATCCTTTCGTGTATTTCTGTCATTCGATTAACAAGATGTTTCCAAGGGCGAGGATGTGCCAGTGTTTTGTTTGGTTCTACTTTTTGGCTCTACTTTTTGGCTCTACTTTTTGGCTCTACTTTTTGGCTCTACTTTTTGGCTCTACAAAGGAGTTTCGTGTACAGGGCATTAGACGAACGCAAACTTTTTATAACTCTCTCTTTCTCTCTCTCATATTCTCTCCTTCTTCTCTCTCCTTCCCTCTCCCTTTCTCTCTCTCTCTCTCTCTCTCTCTCTCTCTCTCTCTCTCTCTCTCTCTCTCTCTCTCTCTCTCTCTCTCTCTCTCTCTCTCTCTCTCTCTCTCTCTCTCTCTCTCTCTCTCTCTCTCTCCCTCCATCCATCCCTCTCTCCC
>BOPN01000259.1:110000-115000 GCA_017312705.2 Penaeus japonicus
ATAAGATAGAATAGATAGATAGATAAATGAATGAATAAATAAGAGAGAGAAGAGAGGATCAACAAAATGAATCAAAACAATAATAATAATAAAAAAAAAACATCATATGCATTCAAAAAACAAAAACGAAATAAACAGAACAACTGTTTCTCATCAATATATCCGACGTGGGGGAGGGGAGGGAGGGGAGGGAGGGTTAGGGATGGAGAGATAGAGAGAGAGGCGGGGGGGTGAGAGACCGAGAGAGGGGGAGAAAAGGAGGAGAGAGAGAGAGGGGAGGAGAGGGAAGGAGAGACTGAGAGACGGGGGTGGGGGGAAAGGAGAGAGAGAGAGAGAGAGGGGGGGGGGGGGTTAAAGTGGGCAAGTAGCTGGGCAAGAAAAGACACATGTCAACGCGAGCAGTCAGTGATGAATGTGGTTGAACAATTGTCAGTTTGCAATTGACAGTCGACGCCAGATGTCACTGTTTACGCAACATCTGGCCGTAGCTGTTAAAAAGGGCTATTGTTCAACGAGCTCGTGTTTCGTTATATTGTTAGGAATCCGTTTTCCGGTTTGTTAATGGGTGTTAGAAGTTTAGAAGTGCTGATCGCATTGAAGGAAACAGAATTTAGAAGGAGAGAGAGAGGGAGAGAGAGAGAGAGAGAGAGAGAGAGAGAGAGCGAGAGCGAGAGAGAGCGAGAGAGAGAGAGAGAGAGAGAGAGAGAGAGAGAGAGAGAGAGAGAGAGAGAGAGAGAGAGAGAGAGAGAGAGAGAGAGAGAGAAAGAGAGAGAGAAAAAGAGAGAGAAAGATAGATAGATAGATAGAGATAGATAGAGAGAGAGAGAGAGAGAGGCAGAGAGAGAAAGAGAGAGAGAGAGAGAGAGAGAGAGAGAGAGAGAGAGAGAGAGAGAGAGAGAGAGAGAGAGAGAGAGAGAGAGAGAGAGAGAGAGAGAGAGAGAGAGAGAGAGAGAGAGAGAGAGAGAGAGAGAGAGAGAAAGGGTGACATCACGTATAGATGACCCATATCATGACAGCGGAGAAAGAGAAACACAGAAGATGAGAGAAAGAAGACGAGTAATAAGTGGCATTGTTACACGCAATGAGCTTGATCGGAGGGGCTAGGACAGGCCCGTGATGGGTAATATTTCCAACTCGATCGATCAGGTGATTACGCCAATGACATGGCATCAGCGGCATTGAACGCGGACCCCTGTTCATCTCGAGGGTTTAAAAATGACACTGAACCCGCGACGCCCTTTGTCATACAACGAATTATGAGATTGGACTCTGGAGGGTTCTTCCGCCATGTTGGTGTCGAGGTACTTTCGCCACAAGCACGCAACTCTTCTTATGCACTTATAACACTCCTCCTATAACAGAAAATAACAATGTTCACTTCTGTGGACTATAACTCACCCTGAACAGAGGCTATGTTTTTTTTTTTTCTTTCTTTTTTTTCTTTTCTTTTTTTGTTAGGACGCGGCGACCGAGAATAAATATTTTCTGAAGATGAATTGTTGAAGTTTCGAGTTCTCAGTCTAGTTAGCCTGGCCTTGTAATATATGTCGCTGATGAAGATTTAATTAAATAAGTGATACACCAGTAATACATTTCTCTCTCATTCATACTTTTCTTACCCCCCTCCCCGCCCCCCGCTCCCCACACACACTAAACCTCCATTCTTAACCTCCTCCCCTCCTCCTCCCCCCTTCCCCCCCTCTCCCCTTCCTCCCTGCTCTCAACCCCAACCACCATTCTTAATTTCTATAATCACTACACGTTTGTATTTGAGAAAGTTTTTTTTTTTTTTTTCTTGGGGCTTGGGGATATTTTTTCTTCCTTTCAAGCTTGAATTCCTGAACTTTTAAATGCCCGGCGAGTCACGGAGAGGAACTGCATGCCTCGCCACATAGTTTTTTTTTTTTTTTTTTTTTTTTTTCAAACAGGAGGAACACCTCATGCAAAACATACATTTCCAATCCACCATCTTTTCGTAATTCTAAGTTATGGTTTTCCTCTCCACCAGCTTTCATTTTTGGTTGAGAAATCATATCAACTCTTTCGATGTGGCCTTTCTTAAAGCTGTTGTTCCAGCTATGCACCGGCAAGCATTAATGCCTGTCTGGAAATTCTTCAAAGTCTTCATCTGCAACATCTTATGCTCTGGTTCTTGAAAACAGACGCCCGTAATTATCAATTTCTTATGTATGTTTCCCTCTCTCTCTCACACACATTCTCTTTATCTATCCGTCTATCTATATATCTATCTATCTATCTATCTATATATCTCTCAATATATATATATATACATATCTTCCTCCCCCCCTCTTTCTCTACTTCTCTCTCCCTGCCTCCTTCCTTCACTTCCTCTCTCTCTCTCTCTCTCTCTCTTTCTCTCTCTCTCTCTCTCTCTCTCTCTCTCTCTCTCTCTCTCTCTCTCTCTCTCTCTCTCTCTCTCTCTCTCTCTCTCTCTCTTGCAGCCTCAGTCTCACCCTCTATGGCAACGAGGAGACGGAAGTTGCAAAAGGGAGTTCGTTGCCTCGCTCCTCCTACCCCCTCCCCCATCTTCATACCCCCCCTCCCTCTGAACCTATTTTCCTGACCCTCTCTCCTTCTCCCTAATCTTCCCTCGCCCTCTTGTCACCATACCATCTCCCTCTCTCTCCCTTCTTTATCTCCCCCTTCCCCCTTCCATTTCTCTCTCTTTAACCTTCCTCCCCCCTCTCTCCCTCTCTCACTTTTCCTCTCATTCTCCTTTTCTCTCATTCTCTTCCTCCCTCTCTCCCTTCCCCACCCTCTCTCTCCCTTCCACTTCCATTCTTTCAACCCTCTCCCTCCCTTCCTCCCCCTCTCTCCCCCCTTCCATCACCTTCTCTCCCCCTCTCCCCCATCCCCCCTTCCCCTTCCCCTTCCCCTCCCCCCCTCCCTTGCCTCCGGAAAAGAAGCTGGGGGCACGAGAGGGCCAGCGGGCACGGAAGAAAGGGGGGTAGAGGGTAGGGGCATGGAGAAGGGGGGGAGGTTGATTAGAGCTCCAGGGAGACTCCAGGTGGTGTGATCTTAGTATATTCTGAGAATGAGGTTTGCGTGAGGTTGGGCTGAGATGAGGTTGAAGTGAGGTTTGAAAGTGGAGGCTGGAGAGTTATTTTGATTTTGGAAAAGTCTTAGAATTATTTTAAATTCAATTTAGTGTCGTCTTAGTATGATTTTTAGCGTGAATTTAGTATTCTCTTTATGTGATCTTTGTTTTCATCTCTGTATGTTTCTAAGAACTATCTTATCTTAGTTTTTATTTCATTTTCTTGTTGTCTCTGCATGAGTCTTTCATGTAGGATTCTTTTCTATGTGAAATGTTTTTGGTGAATATGTGATTGTTTAATTTTTTAAAATCATTTTGCACAAAGTATTCAAAGATAAAATCGCGGCAAAAGTTATCATTTCATTTTGTTCTCAAAATTATATTACTTAAGAATAAGTATGAATATTCTTTAAACTTGACTCAAAATTTAAGTATTTAAAGACCTTAGATTCGAAACCTTGCAACGGCAGAAATAGATTTGCAATTACATACCCCCCCCCCCCAGTCGTGCTGTGCTGTGTTTTTTAAACCCACAGGAAGACGAAGAAAGAGACGGAGAAGGAGGGCACGAAGAAAAAGAATTCAGTGGTTTATCTTGATCTTAAACAGTTCAAGGATGTTCTTAATTCATTCGCTGTCGGCTCCTAGATTCACCTCCTGCCCCGCCTCTCCGTCTCTTCCTTCTCCTCCTCCTCCTTCGCTTCTTTATCCTCCATCTTCTTTTTCTCGTCTCCTCCGCCTTCACCTCTTCCTCTTTCTTCTCCATCTCCTTCTCTCCCTCTACCCTCTTTTCCCTCACCCTCCTCCTCATCATCATCATCCTTCACCTCATTCCCCCTCTTCTCATTTTCTCATCTCCTCCGCCTTCACCTCTTCCTCTTTCTTCTCCATCTCCTTCTCTCCCTCTACCCTCTTTTCCCTCACCCTCCTCCTCCTCATCATCATCCTTCACCTCATTCCCCCTCTTCTCCTTTTCTCGTCTCCTCCGCCTTCATCTCTTCCTCTTTCTTCTCCATCTCCCCCTCCACCCTCTTTCTCCTTCTCCTCCTCCTCTTCCTCCTCCTCGCCCCTCCCCCCCTCCTCCTCCTCCTCCTCCTCTCCTCCTCCACCACGACCGTCACCTCCTATATCCCCCCCCCCCCATACCCCCAGGGACACAGAAAGAGAGAAGAGGAGAGGAAGCCCCGGGGGTTAGAGGAAAAGGGGAGGGGGGAGGGGGCATGGGGCATGGGGTATGGGGGAACGAAAGGGTCAAAGGTCGCGTGATCTTATGACGTGATTCCCTTCTGTGTAGCGGGTCATGTGGGAGATAATTAAGTGTGTTAGATTTGTTACGTATGTTGAATGTACGACGTTATGTGTATTGAATATGTTCTATGTGTTGCATATGTGTATTGCATATATTGCATATCTGCTGTAAGTATCCGATGTGGAATATAGATTTAAGAGCAAGAGGGGGCAAGAGAGAAGGAAAGAGAAGGAAATGCGAAGGAGATAATGAAAAAGAGAGAGCGAGAGAGAGGGGAGAAGTAGATATACAAAGAGAAAAAGAAAATAAGAGAGAATAGAGGAAAAAGAGTGAAAGAGAAGGAGATGGGCTAGAAGAGAGAAAATGACTAAATAATAAGCAAGAAAATAGTGAAAAAAATAAAGAAAGAAGAAAGAGGCAGAGTAAACAGAGAGATCCGAAAGCAACGAAATGAATGAAAGAGAGACAGGATGATAGTATACGCGAGAAAAAAGTGGGAGATAAACGAGAGAGAGAGAGAGAGGGAGGAGGTAGAGAATGAGAAAGAGAGAGAGAGAGGAGAGAGAGAAGAGAGATAGATAGATAGATAGATAGATAGATAGATAGATAGATAGAGAGAGAGAGAAGAGAGAAGAGAGGAGGAGAAAGAACGAGATAGATATATACATAGATTGATAGATAGATAGATAAATA
>BOPN01000259.1:120000-127500 GCA_017312705.2 Penaeus japonicus
AGAAAGAGTCTCTGAGTAATGTGGTGAGTTTGTGGTATATGTGGTATTCATGTGTTAAGGAGTATGTTTATGGTTGATGTGGTTGGTATGTGGTGAAGCATGTGGGTATTTTTTTGTGAGTAATGAATAATATTTGTTGTGGATTTTTGTGAATGAGTTTTACCGCATCGGTGCGTCGTGCATTGACGTTATGAAATATTAATTACTCTTTCGCTCTCTCGCTCTTTCTTTCTTTCTCTCTTTCTTTTTCTTTCAGTCTCTCTCTCTCTCTCTCTCTCTCTCTCTCTCTCTCTCTCTCTCTCTCTCTCTCTCTCTCTCTCTCTCTCTCTCTCTCTCTCTCTCTCTCTCTCTATCTATCTATCTTTCTCTCTCTCTCTCTCTTTCTCTCTCTCTCACTTTCTCTCTTCCTTTCTCTCTCTCTCTCTCTCTCTCATTAATCTATCTTTTCTCTATCTATTTATTCAGCTTTCTCTCTGTCTCCCTCTCTTTCTGTTTCTTTCTTTCTCTCTCTATCTTTATCTTTATCTCTCTCTTTCTCTCTCTCTCTCATTAATCTATTATTTTTCTGTCTATCTATCCATGTCTGTCTCAGTCTCACTTTCTTTCAATTCATCTCTCTCTCTCTCTCTCTCTCTCTCTCTCTCTCTCTCTCTCTCTCTCTCTCTCTCTCTTATCAATCTATCATTTCTGTTTATCTATCCACCTCTGTCTCTGTCTCCCTCTCTTTCTCTCTCTATCCTACTTTCCTTACTGTGATTTTTCGTGTACTTGTTCTTTCGGAATTTTCTGAATGCTCATCATTCTATCAGTACAATAATATTGTTTATATGATTGCTATGATAATGATAATGATAACATCAATAATGATTATGATAGTGATAGTAACGATAATACTTATGATAGGGATGAGGATTATAAGGATAATGATAGTGATAGTAACGATAATAATTATAATAGTGATAATGATGCTAATAATAATAATAATAATCATGATAGTTATCCTTATTATCATTATCATTTCGATCCATTTATTTCTTTGCTTTTTTTCAACCCCCGTCTTCCAGATTGCAGAGAGGAATGATTTCAAAGGACTTTCATTTGCAACTTAGTATGCAGCGCACCGAGTTCCATGTATTGCAGGAGCGTGATTGCACTAGGGGGTGTGAGGTGGGTAAGGAGGGGGGGGGGAGGGGTAAGGAGGTAGGAGAAGGGGTCTAGGCTGGGGGGGGGGGAGGTAACAAGGAGGGGAGGGGAAGGGGTAAGGGGAGGTGGCAGGGGGCGAGAAAAAAAGTGGAGGGAGGGAGGAGGGGGGAAGGGGAAAGGAAGGAGAGGAAAAAAGGAGAAAGAAATAAGGAAAGAGGGCGTTAAGGAAGGAAAGGGAAGGGGAGGAAAAGGGAAAAGGTAAAAAAGAGGGGGAACTAGGTTAAGGGAAGGGAACAAGGAAGGGATGAAGGGGAAGCGGGGAAGGGAAGAGAAAGAGAGAAGGGGAGGGGGTGGGTAAGTGGCGAATGAAAATAAGAAAAAGATAGGAGGAGAGTATGAGGGGAGGGGGAGAGGAGGGGGGAGGAGAGGAAGGAGGGAGAAGCAGAAGGAGGCATAGGGGTGGGGGGAAGGGGGGAAAGGGGGGGAAGGAGGGAGAAGAAGAAAAAAAACTCTGATCATCTGCATTAACAAGGTAAGATTATTGTCTTGCAAAATAACGATTTTTATTTCGACCTGGCAAATTGTTGCATAAATCACATGCAAGAAGCGGCATCGTGAATGCAATGCCTTTGATCATTATTGGAGAGTCTGGAGTCGAAATTCTCTCTTGTGCTTTTACTCCAGGAACAAAGAGAAAGCAATAATAATGCTGCGTTTGCTTGTCTTGTTCTAATGAGTGTATGTGCATATATACGTGCATACACACAGAGACACACACACACAAACATACACACAAAGACACACACACATACAGACAAAGGCACACACATACACACAAACAAAGACACAAAGACACACATACACACACAAACACACGTATATACGTACGTATGTATTTATGCCCAGAACAACAAGACACTAAAATCCAAAGCAATTAGCGTTTTTTTCTCTCTCTCCCTCACACACACACAAACACACACACACACACGTGTATATATATATATATATATATATATATATATATATATATATATATACATATATATATATATATATATATATATATATATATATATATATATATATATATATACACACACACATATATTCACACACATATATATACAGAGAGAGAGAGACAGAGAGAGAGAGAGAGAGATACAGATAGATAGAAGAGAGAGAGAGAGAGAGAGAGAGAGAGAGAGAGAGAGAGAGAGACAGAAGTGAGTGAGATATAGAAAGAGAGAGAGAGAGAGAGAGAGAGAGAGAGAGAGAGAGAGAGAGAGAGAGAGAGAGAGAGAGAGAAGTGAGTGAGATATATAAAGAGAGAGGGAGAGATAGAAAAAGAAAATAAATTGATAGAGTAAATAATCACGAAATACCATAAATACGCCCATACATAGACCCAAACACGTCACGCAAATTTTAAAAGAAATGTAATATACGCATATATTATTGACATGTTTATAACCTCTTCCCTGACTTAAAACAAAATTGAAAGAAGACGAATTTTGAATAAAAAGAGAGAGAAAAAGAAAAGAAAGAAAGAAAGAAAGACAAAAAATCGGAAGGATCACCGCATTTCTAAAATGAGCCTTAATGCTTATCATTATCTTCGCCCAGCCGAGGCTTCCGCACGAGGCCTGCTTGTAATAACGGTGTTTACATGAGCTCTCTGCATCCGGATGCCACTCTTGCAATTGGATTTCGAGAACTTTCGCTCTGGTTAGCGTGGCTCCGCAGGCTCTCTCGTCTCTGGGGTTTCGAGTCCATATGTCATTCGTTCTTTCGGATTCTTATTTTCCTTATTTTCATTCGCGTTTCCTCTTTCCCCCCTTTCTCTCTCTCCCTTTTTCTGTCTCTCTCAGCACCCTTCCCCTCTCTCGTACTCTTTCTCTCTTTTCTTTTTTCTCTCTCTATCGCTCTCTCTCTCTTTCTCTCTCTCTCTCTCTCTCTCTCTCTCTCTCTCTCTCTCTCTCTCTCTCTCTCTCTCTCTCTCTCTCTCTCTCTCTCTCTCTCTCTCCCTCTCTCTCTTTCTCTCCCTCCCTCTTTAATCATCTCATTATTGCTGTATTTTTCTTTTCTTCACTTTTCTTTCTCTCTTATCCATCTTTTTTCTCTTCCTCATCCACTTCCTTCCATTATCTCTTTCTCCTCCTCCTTCTCTTCCTTGCATTATCTCTTTCTCCTCCTCCTTCTCTTCCTTGCATTATCTCTTTCTCCTCCTCCTCTTCTTCCTTCCATTATCTCTTTCTCCTTCTCTTCCTTCCATTATCTCTCTTTCCTCCTTCTCCTCTTCCTTGTATTATCCCTTTCTCCTCCTCCTCCTCCTCCTCCTCTTCCTTGCATTATCTCTTTCTCCTCCTCCTCCTCTTCCTTCCATTATCTATTTCTCCTCTTCCTCCTCCTCCTCCTCATCCTCCTTCCATTATCTCTTTCTCCCCCTCCTCCACCATCATCTCTTTCTGTTAATTCCCGTTTTCTCTTAATCATCACACTGCCACTGCAACCTGCAATCAAGGCTATCATTGCCATCCATTTCATCGAGAGATAAATACATCCGATAGATAAACCACAACGTCTCAGATATAAGCATTAGATATGAGTATGATTATCATTATCATTATTACTTATTATTATTATTATTATTATTATTATTATTAGTAGTAGTAGTAGTAGTAGTAGTAGTAGTAGTAGTAGTAGTAGTATTAGTATTAGTATCATTATTAGTATTATTATTATTGAGTATGAGTATGATTATCATTATCATTATTACTTATTATTATTATTATCATTATTATTATTATTATTATTATTATTATCATTATTATTATTATAATTATGATAATAGTAATAATAATTATTATTATTACTATCATTATTATTTTTTCTATTACTATCATTATTATTATTATTAAGATGTTTAAAATCTTAAGACTCAGGAAAGAGTAATGAAAAACAAAGAGTTTTCATACATATTTCATACCGTGAGTCAAGTAACGCTCATTTCCTTATTGAATGAATGTATGTAATATAATATTTATTCATTCTGGTAAATTATAGCAATTAAGAATGATATATATCAACATTCTTTATTGCAACATCATTATTACATGAAAACTCTAACTCATTCAAGTTGCAAGAATCCTCTCGCAACAAAGGAAATCACCGTAAGGGAATCCCACCCCATGATAAACAGTAAATAAATAAATGTCTGGAAAAGAGACAAATATAGTAATGAATAACATGTGCAATAAATGTTGCAGAGAGCATCTCGCTTGCACAGGCAATGATATTCTTGTCTGTTTGCCGTCTGCACTGATTCTTTATACCTTCCCCCCCTCACCCCCCCCCCTCTCCTTCGCCTTCTCTTACACCCGTTTCCCTCCCTTTCGACCTCCCGTCTCTCCCTTTCCTCCTCTTTCTGTTTTATCCTCCCTCCCTTTCGACCTCCCGTCTCTCCCTTCCTTCCTCTTTCTGTTTTATCCTCCCTCCCTTTCGACCTCCCGTCTCTCCCTTTCTTCCTCTTTCTGTTTTATCCTCCCTCCCTTTCGACCTCCCGTCTCTCCCTTTCTTCCTCTTTCTGTTTTATCCTCCCTCCCTTTCGACCTCCCGTCTCTCCCTTTCTTCCTCTTTCTGTTTTATCCTCCCTCCCTTTCGACCTCCCGTCTCTCCCTTTCTTCCTCTTTCTGTTTTATCCTCCCTCCCTTTCGACCTCCCGTCTCTCCCTTTCTTCCTCTTTCTGTTTTATCCTCCCTCCCTTTCGACCTCCCGTCTCTCCCTTTCTTCCTCTTTCTGTTTTATCCTCCCTCCCTTTCGACCTCCCGTCTCTCCCTTTCTTCCTCTTTCTGTTTTATCCTCCCTCCCTTTCGACCTCCCGTCTCTCCCTTTCTTCCTCTTTCTGTTTTATCCTCCCTCCCTTTCGACCTCCCGTCTCTCCCTTTCTTCCTCTTTCTGTTTTATCCTCCCTCCCTTTCGACCTCCCGTCTCTCCCTTTCTTCCTCTTTCTGTTTTATCCTCCCTCCCTTTCGACCTCCCGTCTCTCCCTTTCTTCCTCTTTCTGTTTTATCCTCCCTCCCTTTCGACCTCCCGTCTCTCCCTTTCTTCCTCTTTCTGTTTTATCCTCCCTCCCTTTCGACCTCCCGTCTCTCCCTTTCTTCCTCTTTCTGTTTTATCCTCCCTCCCTTTCGACCTCCCGTCTCTCCCTTTCTTCCTCTTTCTGTTTTATCCTCCCTCCCTTTCGACCTCCCGTCTCTCCCTTTCTTCCTCTTTCTGTTTTATCCTCCCTCCCTTTCGACCTCCCGTCTCTCCCTTTCTTCCTCTTTCTGTTTTATCCTCCCTCCCTTTCGACCTCCCGTCTCTCCCTTTCTTCCTCTTTCTGTTTTATCCTCCCTCCCTTTCGACCTCCCGTCTCTCCCTTTCTTCCTCTTTCTGTTTTATCCTCCCTCCCTTTCGACCTCCCGTCTCTCCCTTTCTTCCTCTTTCTGTTTTATCCTCCCTCCCTTTCGACCTCCCGTCTCTCCCTTTCTTCCTCTTTCTGTTTTATCCTCCCTCCCTTTCGACCTCCCGTCTCTCCCTTTCTTCCTCTTTCTGTTTTATCCTCCCTCCCTTTCGACCTCCCGTCTCTCCCTTTCTTCCTCTTTCTGTTTTATCCTCCCTCCCTTTCGACCTCCCGTCTCTCCCTTTCTTCCTCTTTCTGTTTTATCCTCCCTCCCTTTCGACCTCCCGTCTCTCCCTTTCTTCCTCTTTCTGTTTTATCCTCCCTCCCTTTCGACCTCCCGTCTCTCCCTTTCTTCCTCTTTCTGTTTTATCCTCCCTCCCTTTCGACCTCCCGTCTCTCCCTTTCTTCCTCTTTCTGTTTTATCCTCCCTCCCTTTCGACCTCCCGTCTCTCCCTTTCTTCCTCTTTCTGTTTTATCCTCCCTCCCTTTCGACCTCCCGTCTCTCCCTTTCTTCCTCTTTCTGTTTTATCCTCCCTCCCTTTCGACCTCCCGTCTCTCCCTTTCTTCCTCTTTCTGTTTTATCCTCCCTCCCTTTCGACCTCCCGTCTCTCCCTTTCTTCCTCTTTCTGTTTTATCCTCCCTCCCTTTCGACCTCCCGTCTCTCCCTTTCTTCCTCTTTCTGTTTTATCCTCCCTCCCTTTCGACCTCCCGTCTCTCCCTTTCTTCCTCTTTCTGTTTTATCCTCCCTCCCTTTCGACCTCCCGTCTCTCCCTTTCTTCCTCTTTCTGTTTTATCCTCCCTCCCTTTCGACCTCCCGTCTCTCCCTTTCTTCCTCTTTCTGTTTTATCCTCCCTCCCTTTCGACCTCCCGTCTCTCCCTTTCTTCCTCTTTCTGTTTTATCCTCCCTCCCTTTCGACCTCCCGTCTCTCCCTTTCTTCCTCTTTCTGTTTTATCCTCCCTCCCTTTCGACCTCCCGTCTCTCCCTTTCTTCCTCTTTCTGTTTTATCCTCCCTCCCTTTCGACCTCCCGTCTCTCCCTTTCTTCCTCTTTCTGTTTTATCCTCCCTCCCTTTCGACCTCCCGTCTCTCCCTTTCTTCCTCTTTCTGTTTTATCCTCCCTCCCTTTCGACCTCCCGTCTCTCCCTTTCTTCCTCTTTCTGTTTTATCCTCCCTCCCTTTCGACCTCCCGTCTCTCCCTTTCTTCCTCTTTCTGTTTTATCCTCCCTCCCTTTCGACCTCCCGTCTCTCCCTTTCTTCCTCTTTCTGTTTTATCCTCCCTCCCTTTCGACCTCCCGTCTCTCCCTTTCTTCCTCTTTCTGTTTTATCCTCCCTCCCTTTCGACCTCCCGTCTCTCCCTTTCTTCCTCTTTCTGTTTTATCCTCCCTCCCTTTCGACCTCCCGTCTCTCCCTTTCTTCCTCTTTCTGTTTATATATGTGCGTAATAATAATAATAATAATAATAATAATAATAATAATATATATATATAATATATATATAATAATAATAATAATAATAATAATATATATATATATATATATATATATAATAATAATAATAATAATAATAATAATAATAATAATAATAATAATAATAATAATAACAATAATAATAATAATAATAATAATAATAATAATAATATATTTATATATACATATATATATTATTAATAATAATAATAATATATTCAATATAATAATAATAATAATAATAATAATATATAAATATATATATATATATATATATATATATATATATATAATATAATATATATATATATATATATATATATGTATATATCTTTAAATAATAATAATATATATACATACATATATATATATATATATATATATATATATATATATATATATATATATATATATATATACATATATATATATATATATATATATATATAT
>BOPN01000259.1:177500-185000 GCA_017312705.2 Penaeus japonicus
TGAAGTCCTGTCAGCGTCTGTCTCCCTCCATCTCTCTGGAATGCAGATAGACACTACCAGCATCCGGTGCCCTGCTAGGAACCGCATGCTGGGTATGGGTAGGGGGGGGGGGGTATATGCGGGGCAGTTGGAGGGGGGGCGGGGGCGGGGGAGGGGGAGAGTTTTTTTTTCATTGATGGGAAAACATTATGGTCTTGGGTAGAAGTTTGTGTGTGTGTGAGAGAGAGAGAGAAAGAGAGAGAGAGACATAGATAGACAGATAGATAGATAGATAGATAAATAGATAGAGAGGGGGGGGGGCAGATAGACAAACAGACAGAGAGAGACACAGAGAGAGAGGGAAGGAGACAGAGAGAGAGAGGGAGAGAGAGAGAGAGAGAGAGAGAGAGAGAGAGAGAGAGAGAGAGAGAGAGAGAGAGAGAGAGAGAGAGAGAGAGAGAGAGAGAGAGAGAGAGAGAGAGAGAGAGAGAGAGAGAGAGAGAGAGAGAGAGAGAGAGAGAGAGAGAGAGAGAGAGAGAGAGAGAGAGAGAGAGAGAGAGAGAGAGAGAGAGAGACAGAGAGAGAGAGAGAGGAGAGAGAGAGAGAGAGAGAGAGAGAGAGAGAGAGAGAGAGAGAGAGAGAGAGAGAGAGAGAGAGAGAGAGAGAGAGAGAGAGACAGAGAGAGAGAAAGAGAGAATTAGGATGAGAGAGAGAGAGAGGGAGGGAAAGACAAAGACAACAGAAGGTAAGAGAGATATAAAGATGACAAGAAATGGACCCTGGCTTTTGGTCTCTGGTCTGACTAGGACACTTGGCTTTGTGGCTTGGGTCTCTTCATTCGAAAGATGGTCTTTGGCCTTTCCTGGATATAAAAAAGGAGGTGGAAGGGGTATGAGAAGGAGGAGGATGGAGATGAAGAAGAAGAGGAGAAGGAGAAGGAGGAAGATGATGATGAGGAGGTCAAGAAGGAGGTGGAAGAGGCGGGAGAAAGAGGAGGAGGAATAGGAGGAGGAGGATGAAGAAGAATAGGAAGAAATAGAGAAGAAGAAAGTAGGAGAAGGAGAAGGAGGTGGAGGAAGAAGATGAAGAAGAATAGGAGGAAGAGGAAAAGAAGAAAGGAGGAGGAGGAGGAGGAAGACGAAGATGAAGAAGAATAGGAGGAAGGAGAAAAGAAGAAAAGGAGGAGGAGGAAGAGGAAGATGAAGAAGAATATGAGGAAGGAGAAAAAAAGTAGGAGGAGGAGGAGGAGGAGGAAGATGAAGAAGAATAGGAGGAAGGAGAAAAGAAGAAAGTAGGAGGAGGAGGAGGTGATGATTCCAAATGTGGTCTTTGGTCTTGTCCGGATAACTGGCAATGTTGCAGAAGGTGATTTGCAATGATTTTATCCAACGCTTTACGTTCTGTGAATGTGGATATCCAGGTTGGCTGTTCAGACGTCGGAAAAAAACTTTATTCAAGATGAATTGCAACATTTTCTATGGTGATTCGCAAACTTTTTTTTTTCTTTTTTAAAGAGGTGATTTGCAAAATATCTATATGGTGATTTGCAATATGTTTATGGTAGTATGCACTGATTCCGTCCCGTTAAGAATCCTGCATGATTTAACATTACGTGGAGGGCGAGCGAGTCATGGCGGTGGGAACGAGGGTTATGGATTTTTTTTTCAGTTTCATGTTTTCTTATCTTTTCGCTCTCTCTCTCTCTCTCTCTCTCTCTCTTTGCGATGCTAGGGATTGAAAATGAGGAAGAAGAAGAAACGTAAGAAGAGAGAGAGAGAGATAGATAGATAGATAGAGAGAGAGAGAGAGAGAGAGAGAGAGAGAGAGAGAGAGAGAGAGAGAGAGAGAGAGAGAGAGAGAGAGAGAGAGAGAGAGAGAGAGAGAGAGAGAGAGAGAGAGAGAGAAAGAGAGAGAGAGAAAGAGATAGATAGATAGATAGATAGAGAGAGAGAGAGAGAGAGAGAGAGAGAGAGAGAGAGAGAGAGAGAGAGAGAGAGAGAGAGAGAGAGAGAGAGAGAGAGAGAGAGAGAGAGAGAGAGAGAGAGAGAGAGAGAGAGAGAGAGAGAGAAAGAGAGAAGAGAGAGAGAGAGAGAGAGAGAGAGAGAGAGAGAGAGAGAGAGAGAGAGAGAGAGAGAGAGAGAGAGAGAGAGAGAGAGAGAGAATAAATGAATATGAAAAGAAAAGTATACATACCTGTCTGTCTTTCTGTATATACACTTTATAAGTAATTATCTTAATGAGGATGCCGGTGAGAGGAAAGGAGAAAGAGAGAGACAGAAGAAAAAAATAAGAGTAAAAGCCAGAATCAGATATGAAGAAAGAGAAGAATGGAAAGATAAGAGACAAAAGACCCCCCTCCCCCCCAACTTTCCCCCGCCACAAATCATCTCGTTGGAAATAAATCTTAGGAAGAAGAGGAGGTGGAGGAGGAGGAAGATGAGGAGGAGGAGGAAGAGGGGTAGGAAAAGGAGGTGGAGATGGAGGAAGAAGAAGATGATGAGGAGGAGGAGGAAGAAGAGGAGGAGGAGGAGGAAGAGGAGGAGGAAGAGGAGGAGGAGGAGGAGGAGAGGAAGAAGAAGAGGAAGGATGAGGAGGAGGAGAAGGAAGAAGAAGAAGGAGGAAGAGGAGGAGCAGGAGGAGGAAAATGTGGAGGAGGAGGAAGAAAATGAGGAGGAGGAAGAGGAGGAGGAGGAAGAAGAGGAAGAGGAGGAGGAGGAAGATGATGGAGGAGGAGGAGGAAGAAGAGGAGGGAGGAGGAGGAGAAGGAAGAAGAAGAAGGAGAAGGAGGAGGAGGAGAAGGAAGAAAATGTGGAGGAGGAGGAAGAGGAGGAGGAGGAAGAGTAGGAGGAGGAGGAAGAAGAGGAAGAGGAGGAGGAGGAAGATGATGGAGGAGGAGGAGGAGGAGAAAAACGGGGACGAGGAACAAGAGGATGATGATGAGGATGAGGAGGAGGAGGATGAAGAAGAGGAAGAACAGGAGGAAGGAGAAGAGAAGGAGGAGGAGGAAAAGGAGGAGGCGGAGGAGTATGTGTGTTTATGTATGTGTCTATTGTCTGTGTGTGTGTGTGTGTGTTTGCGTGTGTGTTTGCGTGTGTGTTTGCGTGTGTGTGCGTGTGTGTTTACGAGTGTGTTTGCGTGTGTGTTTGCGTGTATGTTTGCGTGTGTGTTTGCATGTGTTTGCGTGTGTGTTTGCGTGTGTGTGTGTGTGTGTTTGCGTGTCCTGAAGCCAAACGGAAGCCTCGCCGTGAGACCCTCGCCTCAGTCTCGTTCGACCGAGAGAGAATCCTTGTCTGTAATCCTCGCGCAACCAACCAATTCATGTCTCTTTAGAACCAGAGCGTGTGCAGAATATTGCAAGACCATCGCAAGAAATAATTCACTGATGTTAATAAGACCGAGAGAAAGAACACACGTGTAGGTCATCTCTGCAGGTGAGGAGCCAAGACTGTTTCTCATGCTCTGTCCAAACATGCACAGGTTGCATGCATGATTCTCTGTGAGACAGTTACAGTTGCCCCGTATAGAGGTTGCAGGTGGGCAGATACGGCCATCGGGCATACAGGAAGTGGCGTTGCACAGAGGGAGGTGGGAGAAAGAGGAAAGAAATAGGGAGGGGGAGGAGAGAAAGTTTGGGTGCGTGGGAGAGAGAGTAAGAGAGAGGAGAGAGAGAGAGAGAGAGAGAGAGAGAGAGAGAGAGAGAGAGAGAGAGAGAGAGAGAGAGAGAGAGAGAGAGAGAGAGAGAGAGAGAGAGAGAGAGAGAGAGAGTGAGTGAGAGAGAGAGAGAAAGAGAGAGAGAGAGAGAGAGGAGAGAGAGAGAAAGAGAGAGTGAGTGAGAGAGAGAGGAGAGAGAGTGAGAGAGAGAGAGAGAGAGAGAGAGAGAGAGAGAGAGAGAGAGAGAGAGAGAGAGAGAGAGAGAGAGAGAGAGGAGAGAATAAGGCTTTTGCTAAATAACGAGCTATCTGTGTGTGGGCGAGCACCTTGCAGAATAGCGAATAGGGGCTGGGTTTTGCGTATAGTCTCTGCGTCTCTGCCCCTGTCTGTCTGTCTGTCTGTCTTTTTATCTGTTTGTCTGGGTATCTTTCTGTCTGTCTGCCTAGCTTGCTCGACTTCCGTCTCTATTTCTCTTTCTCTCTTTGTCTCTCTCTCTCTCTCTCTCTCTCTCCCGTTGCCATTCTTTCAGCATTTTCCCTATTCTGACCCACCTCTGCTCTTTCGTTCCCTCCTCCTCTTTCCCCCTCCCCTTCTCCCCCTTTCCCCCCTCCCCCTCTCCCCCTCCCCCTCTTCTCTCTCCCCCTTTCCCCCTCTCTCCTTTTCCCCTTCTCTCCTCTTCCCCTCTTCTCTCTCCCCTCTTCCCCCTCCCCCTCTCCCCTCCTCCCCCTCTTCCCCTCTTCTCTCCCCCCCCCCCCGCACCACCTGTGGCTTCCCACCACGTTAACACCCAACCAACAATCTAACACACAGGGACCGACAGCTACTCGTCATGCGCGCTCGTCATGCACCCTGCCTGAACATATTGATCAGTCATGGGCTACTCCTGATCATTCACACGCATATGCATATACGCTCTCATACGCACACACACACACACGAGTGAGCACCAACATGCCAACATATCGGACCAACATACGCAAGGGGTTTTTGATACGCATGCGGTGTTCCTCAGGCTGAGGGGGAGTGATTTCATGTGGGCGAAGGTCCTCTTTGATGCAGCAGGCGTCCAAGTGCACTTATGCGCATGTCTCATGCACTCACATGCACACTACTGTGCTTGCCGATTAAAGTAGACTTCATTCTGTTCTCTTGTCTTCTTATCTTTTTTTTTCTCTCTCTCCCTTACTCTCTCTCTTTATATCACTTCTTGTACTCGCTTTCCCGCTGTTTTCTCTCTATCTCTTCCTGTTTACTATCGTCTCTACCTCTCATCTTCTCGCTTCTCACCTTCTCTTTCTTTCTCTCTCTCTCACTCTCTCTCTCCCTCTCTCTCCCTCTCTCTCTCTCTCTCTCTCTCTCTCTCTCTCTCTCTCTCTCTCTCTCTCTGCCCCCTTCCCTCCGCCCTCTCTCCCATAGACTCTGCATGCCTTCCAGAAACGCACCTTTCTCTTTTTCTCCCATTCACTCGCTTCCGCCGACCCCCCTCCCCCCCTCCCCATCCCCAGCGGCATTCATGCCAAACTGCCAACTGACACCACTTCCAACAGTGATGACAACAGCCCTCTGCCTCCTCTACGCCCCCTTCCTCCCCTCTTACCACTGCTATTACTAGAAGCCATGGATTCTCGCACACAGAATTAGGCACGCAGAAATACGCACACAGAAACACACACACACACACACACACGCACACATACTCATGCACGCCCTCCATCTCCCTTTTGCCAACAGGGTATAATGACAGGGTCATCATATATAAACCATACCCTAACCATGCCCCCCCCCCCTCTACACACACACACACACACACACATAGCCTCTCCCACCCCCCACCCCAATCCCCGCCCCGCTCGCCCGCAGCCGCCCACCTGAATGGGCGTAGTGGGCGTGGCGTCGTGCCACCTGTTCCCCTGTGCCATTAAGAGGAGCTTCGTGACCGCCCGGGGCTCGGCGCTCGACGATTGCTGCTTTGGGCTACCGGGGGCTACTTCGTCCCCCCTCCCTCTCCCCCGGGGGCTACTCCTTCCTCCCTACCTCTCTCCAGGGGGCTACTCCGTCCCCCCTTCTCTTTCCCTATTTCTCCTGCTCTCCTCTCTCCCTATTATTTGCTTCTCTCTCTTTCTCTCTGTCTCTTTCTTCCACTTCTTCTCCCCTTTCCTCTTTCTCCTAAGCTCTCCCTCTTCCTCAACTTCTCTATCTCTCTTTCTCCCTCTCTCTCTCTCTCTCTCTTCTCTCTCCTCTCTTTTCTCTGTCTCTTTCCCTTTTCTTTCTTCTCTTCTCCTTGTTTTATCTATTTCTCTGTCTAGCTGCCACTTTCACTCCCCCCTCCCCCTCTTTAACATTATTAGGCCATATTATCTTTCTTTATGTTTCCTTCTTCATTTAAATTCTCCTTTTCTTCATCTCACTTTTTTATCCTCGTTTTTTCCTGTAACTATACAATTTAGCTAAATCTGGTAGGCATACCATTCAGCATGTACCATTCACCTTCACCTTTTTGTACCTTTGAACTACCTCTAGAAGCCGTACCATTCACCTTCACATGGTAGTTGTACCATTCACCTTTTTGTACCTTTGAACTACCTCTAGTAGCCGTACCATTCACATTCGCCTGGTAGTTGTACCATTCACCTTTTTATACCATTGAACTACCGCTAGAAGCCGTACCATTCACCTTCGCCTGGTAGTTGTACCATTCACCTTTTTATACCATTGAACTACCGCTAGAAGCCGTACCATTCACCTTCGCCTGGTAGTTGTACCATTCACCTTTTTATACCATTGAACTACCGCTAGAAGCCGTACCATTCACCTTCGCCTGGTAGTTGTACCATTCACCTTTTTATACCATTGAACTACCGCTAGAAGCCGTACCATTCACCTTCGCCTGGTAGTTGTACCATTCACCTTTTTTGTACCTTTGAACGACCTCTAGTAGCCGTACCATTCACCTTCACATGGTAGTTGTACCATTCACCTTTTTGTACCTTTGAACGACCTCTAGAAGCCGTACCATTCACCTTCACATGGTAGTTGTACCATTCACCTTTTTGTACCTTTGAACGACCTCTAGAAGCCGTACCATTCACCTTCACATGGTAGTTGTACCATTCACCTTTTTGTACCTTTGAACGACCTCTAGAAGCCGTACCATTCACCTTCACATGGTAGTTGTACCATTCACCTTTTTGTACCTTTGAACGACCTCTAGAAGCCGTACCATTCACCTTCGCCTGGTAGTTGTACCATTCACCTTTTTGTACCTTTGAACGACCTCTAGTAGCCGTACCATTCACCTTCACATGGTAGTTGTACCATTCACCTTTTTGTACCTTTGAACGACCTCTAGTAGCCGTACCATTCACCTTCACATGGTAGTTGTACGACTCAAATTCTCTTAATAGCCACGCCATTCAAGAAGAAGGAGGAAGGAGGAAGAAGAGGAAGAGGAGAGCGAGAAAAGATAGGAAAGGCAGAGAATGACAAGAAAGAGAAATGGGAGAAGACAGAAAAAAATAATTAAGAGATGGGAACAGCTAAGAAAAAAAAAGTAAAAAAAAAGGAGGAAATGAAGGAAAGATGGATAAGGAGTGAAAAACACACACACGCAAAAAAAAATAAAAATAAAATAATAATAATAAAGAAAAATAAAAAAAAACACGGACATGGAGGAGGGAATAAAGATACAAGGAAAGAAAAGAAAAAAAGAAAGAGGCGTGAAAGAAGTGAATAAGAGTAAGGGGAAAGAACCTGAAAAAAATATAAAAAAGCGAGGAAAGAAGGAAAGAGAGGAGAACGAATGAGAAAAAAAATGAAGAGGGAGAAAAAAGGGAAAGAAAGAAAAAAAATGAAAAGGGAGGAAAAGAGAGA
>BOPN01000259.1:200000-202500 GCA_017312705.2 Penaeus japonicus
CTGCGTCCGTCTTCTTGGGTTTGTTCTTTCTCGTGACTCTCTCTCTCTCTCTCTATCTATCTTTCTCTCTCTCTCTCTCTCTCTCTCTCTCTCTCTCTCTCTCTCTCTCTCTCTCTCTCTCTCTCTCTCTCTCTCTCTCTCTCTCTCTCTCTCTCTCTCTCTCTCTTTCTCTCTTTTTTTTTTCTCTCTCTCTCTCTCTCTTTTTCTCTCTCTCTCTCTCTCTCTCTCTCTCTCTCTCTCTCTCTCTCTCTCTCTCTCTCTCTCTCTCTCTCTCTCTCTCTCTCTCTCTCTCTCTCTCTCTCTCTCTCTCTCTCTCTCTTTCTCAAGGAAGTTAACAAGTGCCAACTTCCTTGTTATCATTGTTCGTATTGATAGTATTGTAATTATCATTATCATCATCATCATCGTCATCATTGCTACAATTACTATTATTTTCATACAACTAACAACACTATCATCGTTTCTATTCCATCGCCATCACCATCATCTTGCTGTGAGCACGTGACTGGATATTGGCATTCAGTAATAATAAAAAAAAAAGTCTGGATCGGCATTCATTGTATACATATCCCATACTCTGACTATTGCAGTAACTTTGCAACAATGCCTAAATTCTGCTTTGAACTTTGAACTCCGGAACCTCTACGACCCTTTTGCCTTCCTTTTCTTGGACTTAAGACGTGTGTGAGAGTCCAGAAGGTCCTAGTTTAAGCTACTTCGCTGATTAGAGCGGGAGTAGTCCAGTTGTGTGCAAGGGATTGGTAGATGAGGTATGGTGTGTTATAAATCTCGTTATGTCATTTTGAAAGACGTATAGGAAAAAGATTAATGTGTTCTTGGTGTAAGTTGTACATTGTAAACAGTGTAGGTCGACTGTTAGTGTGAAAGGTCTATATACTTACTTTTTCATCACTCGAGGTATGCGTTTACATGTCGGAAGGTTCTTGTTCTTGATGAAGTTCCTTTGTTCTTATGTTATTCTGTGAGATACCATTTGTTCAGTTGATTCCCTCAGATTATGAATCAAAGAAAGGGAACAACATGGCGTACGTTTCCTCTCTGTTGGCGCGCATTTTGTCTTCCTGGTCATAATTCCAAGGTCAGCGGATTGAACTGCCTCCGCTAATGAGAGTCTGCACCTTCAGTCCTGCGGTGGAATACGCCCAGGGAGAGGCGAGGATCTTTCTGGTGGAGGTAAGCTGACGGTACTTTATTCTTGTCTTCGCGCATGGCCGGAGAGACTAACAATATGCACAACTAAAGCTGCTAGGATGTCACCTTACTTAGCGCCGTGGAGGATTAGGTATGTCCTAGTTAGACCTACACTTACCAGGGGCTTAATTTATGAGTTAGAATAGAAGTCTTTTGAAACCCTGTTATATTGCATGTTTATTGAAGTGTGGCCGGGGAGCTGCCACACTCTTTACTCTGGTCAACGCTGTCAAAAGCCTTTTTAAAATCAACAGAGATGAAGCACGCCGGCATGTCGAATTCAATTCAGTTTTCAATCATTTGTTGAAGAGCAAATATCTGTTCAATTGCGCCACGCCCTTTCTGATATGCAACTTGAGAGTTTGAGATACTTGGACACATGTTCTCCTTGATACTTGAGGCGATCATTATCATAAAAAAACAACAACTTATATTTGTGACTTGGCGAGCTGACCAGCCGGTACTTTCGTCACTTTAGTTTATCACCTTAAAATGGTCGCACCGAAAGGACTCCACCATAGGCGCTCTACTGAAATTAAGAATAACGATAAACCGCCAACGCAGAGCTATAGTGGAGCTGTCGCCACAAGTCTTAATGAGTTCTGCGGGTATGTATGTATGTTGGCCGGACCCGTAAGTTCGCCGTTTTTCAAGTTTTTAGGAGCATACTGCATCCCTTCGATGGTAATGAGGGGGCATTCTGTTCGCCAGTGCAGCCAACGTTGTAATTTTCACTGGAGTCTAAATCGCTGTACAGAGCCTCATAAAAACGATACCCATGTTTTCAAGATATTTGCTTTGAGCTTTTTTTTAAAGATAGCATTAAAGAGCATTCGATGAAGAGCATGGAAATTCTATTGTCTAATTCGTCCGTTTGATAAGAACAGGGCCTAATGATCAAAGATGTATACAGTATGAACCTATATCTGAAGAATATGAATTCGATATTCGTTACGAGAAACAGTTTAGCTTGCTGATGTTAGGTAAGTGTTACAAGCTTTGACGTAAGTAAAGGAGCAAACAACGGCTTAATGAGAGTAAATCCAAAAGACATCATTTATCCGTGTTTTATAGATGGCTGAAGAGATGGGATATGAGATGTTCGGAACAAAAGTGTTGTTGGGTGGGTGTTCTCTTGTGTCCTGTTTGTCTGTCTGTCTGTCTGCCTCTTCTCTCTCTTCTTTGTCTGTTTGTCTGTCTGACTCTCCTCTCTCTTCTCTGTCTGTCTCTGTCTCTCCCTCTGTATATATATATGTATGTGTGTGTGTGCGTGTGTGTGTATGTGCGT
>BOPN01000259.1:207500-210000 GCA_017312705.2 Penaeus japonicus
AGAAAACAAACAATAAAACCTCGAGATAAGTCAGAAGCAAGTCCCATGCACTTAAGAGAACCTCTGTCTGTCTGTCTGTTTGTCTGAGACAAGTCCATCTCTCGGAGGGACTCAGCCACGGAACGAGCACCAGGAGCTTCAAGTAGCCTTACATAGCCTCACCAGGAGCCTCAAATAGCCTCACATAGCCTCACATAGCCTTACATAGCCTCGCATAGCCTCACTAGGAATCTTCTATAGCCTCACCAGGAGCCTCATATAGCCTTCTACAGCCTCAGTGGTGAAAAAAGAGAGGGGAGGAGGGGAGTGAGGGTGTGGGGAGGAAAAAGAGGGATGAGGGGGTGAAGCAGGAGGGAGGGAGGGGAGCGAGAGGACTGGGTGGAAAAGGAAAAGGGATAGAGGGAAAGAGGTGAGAGGGGGAAGAATGGGTGGAAAAGGAAGAGAAGGGGGAGGAAAAGGGAGAGAAGAGAGAGAGAGAGAGAGAGAGAGAGAGAGAGATAGCAAGAGCGAGAGATACAGAGAGAGAGAGAGAGAGAGAGAGAGAGAGAGAGATAGCAAGAGCGAGAGATACCTAAGAAGAGAGCAAGACAAACAGAAGAACTCGGACCCCCAACGGAATCGAGAGAGCGATCAGCAGAAGAAGCAGAAGAAGAAGAAAAAAGAAAACCCAAAACTCAGAAAAAGCGGCGCTCGACCGCCCCCCCCAACTCCCTGGATTCCTTCCCCGCGAGAGAATCCATCTTCTCATCCGGGAATCTGTTGATCATCTCGGAACAGCTGAGACGCCGCCTCCCCTGCAAGAGATAAGCATCGAGGTGACGCGTCGACGATTCTCGTATCGAGCGAATCTCATCTGTTTTTTTTTTTTTTTACCCCCTCTCCTTACCACTTCCTCTTTTCTCCTTCCTCTTTTCACCTTCCCCTCCTCCATCCCTGCTACTCTCTCTAATACCTCTCCTATCCTCCTTTCCCCTTCTTCTGTGTTCTCTCGCCTCTTCTTGCCTCTCCTCTTCCCTCACCCTTTATATCTTTCCTCCTCTCCCCCTCCCTCTTTCCCCCATATCATATTCTCACCCTTACCTCACCCTCTCTACTCCTCTTCCTCCTACCGTCAACCTTCTCCCCACACCCCTAGCCCCACCCTTACCCCCACCCCTACCTACATCAACCACAATACCCTCTCCCACTCATCAAACTCCCCCCCCCACCCCTCATATCCACCCTCCCCTCCCTGCACCCGACCCACCCCTCATCTCAACCCCTCCCCTCCCTGCCCCTTCCCTCTCCACCCCTCCTCTCCACCCCTCCTCTCCACCCTTCCCCTCTCCACCCCTTCCCTCCTTGCCCCCCCCCACCCCCCTCCAAAATCAAGATAAGGCGACGATGTTATCTCCGCAATAAAATGCCTCTCACAGATCGGCGTCTCGAGTCTCCGGCATCAGTCATGGCCGGCCGAGTGTGACAGATCTGACAACGGCGTCAGACTTCTGACCGGATGCTTTATGAGCGAGGGAGGGAGGGAGGGAGGGATGGAGGGAGGGAGGGAGGGAGGGAGAAAAGGAATGGGAGAGAGGGATGGAAAGAGAAAGAGGGAGAGAGAGAAAGATGGGGGGAAAGAGAGAGGGAGGAAGAGAGAAAGAAGGAGAGAAGATGAGGCGGAAGAAGAGTAAGGGAGGGAGGGAGGGAGTGAAGGAGAGAGAGAGAGAAGGAGGGAAGAAGTGAGAGAGGCTTAGGGAGAGGTAGAAATAGAGAGAGGCTAAGGGAGAGGGAGAGAGAGAGAGAGAGAGAGAGAGAGAGAGAGAGAGAGAGAGAGAGAGAGAGAGAGAGAGAGAGAGAGAGAGAGAGAGAGAGAGAGAGAGAGAGAGAGAGAGAGAGAGAGAGAGAGAGAGAGAGAGAGAGAGAGAGAGAGAGAGAGAGAGAGAGAGAGAGAGAGAGAGAGAGAGAGAGAGAGAGAGAGAGGAAAGGGAAGAAGGGAAAAAAATAGAAAGAGAAGGGAGAAAGAAGGAGAGCTGGAAAGACAATAGAGAAAATGGAGAAAGAGTTTAGAAATAGAAGAGGGAAAGAAAAATTAGAAGAAAGAGGGAGAAGGAAGAACCCTAGAGAGAAGAAAAGAGAGAGAGAGAGAGAGAGAGAGAGAGAGAGAGAGAGAGAGAGAGATAGATAGATAGATAGATAGAGAGAGAGAGAGAGAGAAGAGAGAGAGAGAGAGAAGAAAGAGAGAGAGAGATTAGAAAGAGAAAGAAGGGAGGAGGAAGGAGTGACGAGAAAACCAGAAAGCTTGTATCCTCATCTAACTGATTATCTAAGTGATTTAGATGAGTAGCCCGGTAATGAGGAAATTTGATAACACACAACCTCGATTGTTGCAAGCTGATTCGGTGTGTCTGCAACGCCTAAGCGACGCGCCAATTAATCTTAATCATAGTGTTTCATCGCTCGATCCTGCTCTCACTCACTTGGGGTTGCATGGCGGCTGGTGATCATTGGCTATGTAAATATA
>BOPN01000259.1:230000-237500 GCA_017312705.2 Penaeus japonicus
AGGTGAGAGAGAACTACAGTGGTCAGAATAGGTCAGAAAGGGTCAATAACGAAGCAATACGGATTAATTTTAGATGAATTAGAAAAATACAGAAAGCGAAAAGGAGGTTTGAAGTATGTATGTAAGACTGAGCATGAGGGAAAGAATTGAGGAGTTAAAGGAAATGAAGAAGAAGAAGATAAAGAAAGAAATGATGATGGGGAAGAGGAGCAAAAGAAGAACAAGAATAAGAAGAAGTAAGATAATAAGAAACGGAAGAAGAAAAAGAAGATGAAGAAGATAAAGAAGCAATGAGAAGAGGAAGAAGAAAAGTGGAAAACGAAGAGAGGAAAGAGAAAGAACAAAAATAAGATGATGAGGAGGAAAATAATGGATAATAACAATAACAGTAATGATAGTAATAATGATCATGATGCTAACAATAAAGATTTAAAAATATGATAATGATCATAATGATATGATAATGATAAAGAAAATGATAATAGTAATGATGATAATGAAAAGGATATTGACATAATAGTAATAATAATAATGTTGATAGTAATGATAATGTTGATGAAAACAATGATGATAATAATTGTCATAATACTAATAATTACAATGATATCAATAATCATAATGATAATAACAACGATGATAATAACAACAACAATGATGAAAATAACAATAATAGTGATAACGACAATGATAAGGATAATGATACTAATGAAGATGATAATAACAACGATAATAATGACAGAAAAAAAGAAAGAGGAAAGAGCAAACCAGAAATAAAGATACAGAATGCAACACAGGACGCTCCAGGAATACAATGCAACACCCTGAAGGCAGATCACGGTTATGTTTATGATGCCTTCAATCAGCTGTTTGATGGTTACTTATCCCTGAGGTCATCTCGTCATCTCGTTTCTTGTTTGTTATAGTAGCAGGGTCGGTTGAAAGTCTTGTTGCATCGTTACCCTTGCAATAGGTGGCAGCAACAAACGGTGGTGGAGGTAAGGAGTTTATGATAGATCGAGTTTATGTACTTTTTCTCTCTTTCTTCTTTCTTTCTTTCTTTCTTTCTTTCTCTCTCTTTCTTTCTTTCTTTCTTTCTTTCTTTCTTTCTCTCTCTTTCTTTCTTTCTTTCTTTCACTCTCTCTCTCTCTCTCTCTCTCTTTCTCTCTCTCTCTCTCTCTCTCTCTCTCTCTCTCCCTCCCTCCCCTTCTCTCTCTCTCTTTCTCTCTCTCTCTCCCTCTCCCTCTCTCTCTTCCTCAATTAATTTCTCTCCTTCTGTTATCACTGTAACCTCCTTGGACATTTGCATACATAGCGTTAAGACACCAACCAAATACTTCAAATGCAAATTAACATCTATATCCCTTGCATTATATCCACGTCTTTGCAAAGAATCCCTCTTTATTCTCGGAAGGAGAACAGCGAAGACTGAACTCATTGTTGCTCAGTTAAGAGCGATGCAACATCAATAATTGTCTGCTGTGGGCTGTCGTGCTTCTGGACTAACATAGATCGCGCTTTCAAACAGTTTATTGTGTTTACGTGGGCTGTTTACAAAGAACGGGTGCTTGATTTTTTTTTTTTTTTTTATCTTTATCTATTCATTCTCTCTCTCTTTTTATTTCTCTCTTTCTATCTTTCTCTCGCTCTCTCTCTTTCTTTCTGTCTTTCTTTCTCTCTTTCTCTCTCTTTCTCTCTCTCTCTCTCTCTCTTTCTCCCTCCCCCCCCCCTCTCTCTCTCTCTCTTTCTCTCTCTTTTTTTTTTCTCTCTCTCTCTCTTTCTCTCTCTCTCTTTCTCTCTCTCTCTCTCTCTCTCTTTCTATGCCTACTCCTTTCCCGTCCATCTGTTTCTCTCTCTCTTTCTTTCTATGCCTACTCCTTTTCTCTTCCCACCCTCTTTCTCTACCATTTTTATGTCTGATCTCTTTCTCTGTCTCAGACTCTCTCTCTCTCTCTCTCTCTCTCTCTCTCTCTCTCTCTCTCTCTCTCTCTCTCTCTCTCTCGTTTCCCTCCCTCCCTCCCTCTCTCCTTCCCCCTCCCTCCCATCCCCCCCTCCCTCTCCCCTCCCTCCTCCTCCCTCTTCCTCTCTCTCCCACACACTCTAGAAAATATTGTCAAGCATTCCAGTGTTGCCAACACAACACGACATAACTCCGCTTCTACAACACGGGTAAAATTGCTCGCAGCAGCTGGTATCAATGGCGTTTTATGGCTGATATTCCCCTGGTTCTTTCGGCATCATCGCGTGCAAGTTGCTGTTGCAGGAATATCATTGCAGCTGATTATTGCCCAAAGCTGCCGTGTATCAGTCTGTGTCATTTTTCTTGACAAGGGAGGGAGTTTGGTCCGCCATATTAGGACCCTTGTTTACAATGTCGTAGATTTCATTTACGAGTCTTAACTCTCTCTCGGGACAAGGAAGAACACTTGAAGAACACTTGTTTATCTCCTGCACTTATTTTGCTCGACAAGGAAACAAGGGCATTCCTTGTCTGCCTCGTTTGTTTGCCGTTCCGAGGGTCTTGTTTGGGACAAGGCTATGAGATGAGAGAGTTCGTTATTAGGGGACTGTTCTTTGTCTCCCCCTATCCTCTCCCCCCCCTATCTCCTTCTCTCTCTCTCTCTCTCTCTCTCTCTCTCTCTCTCTCTCTCTCTCTCTCTCTCTCTCTCTCTCTCTCTCTCTCTCTCTCTCTCTCTCCCTCTCTCCCCCTCTCTCTCTCTCTCTCTCCGACATAGGTCATTAATTCCTACTCCCCCCCCTCTCTCTCTCTCGTCCCTTCTCCTTTCCCCCTTCTTTCACGCCCCTTATATTCGTTCCTCCCCTCCACCCTTCCCCTCCTACCTCCCCCTTTCTATCTATAACCCCCCTCTCCCCCTTCCCCCCTTATCAATCGCCACGCTCAAAATCGCAGTTCTTCGTCTCAAACTGTGGCGGCAATTCGACCCCAGGAGGTGACCCCAGCGGCGTTTGGGGTCACTGTTATCATCTCCAAAGCTGGTGTTGTAAATCGGCATTTTGGGGGAAGGAAAATGCCATTTTTGTGTTCATGATGGCGATCTTTGTGTCATGTCTCTCTCTCTAACTCTCTCTCTCTCTCTCTCTCTCTCTCTCTCTCTCTCTCTCTCTCTCTCTCTCTCTCTCTCCCCCCCCCTCTCTCTCTCTCTCTCTCTCTCTCTCTCTCTCTCTCTCTCTCTCTCTCTCTCTTCTCTCTCTCTCTCTCTCTCTCTCTCTCTCTCTCTCTCTCTCTCTCTCTCTCTCTCTCTCTCTCTCTCTCTCTCTCTCTCTCTCTCTCTCTCTCTCTCTCTCTCTCTCTCTCTCTCTCTCTCTCTCTCTCTCTCTCTCGCTCTCGCTCTCGCTCTCGCTCTCGCTCTCTCTCTCTCTCTCTCTCTCTCTCTCTCTCTCTCTCTCTCTCTCTCTCTCTCTCTCTCTCTCTCTCTCTCTCTCTCTCTCTCTCTCTCTCTCTCTCTCTATCTATCTATCTCTCTCTCCCCCCCTCTCTCTCTCTCTCTCTCTCTCTCTCTCTCTCTCTCTCTCTCTCTCTCTCTCTCTCTCTCTCTCTCTCTCTCTCTCTCTCTCTCTCTCTCTCTCTCTCTCTCTCTCTCTCTCTCTCAGCTATTATCTACCGCAGCTGACGACAAAGGTGATGATAGTAATTTGTAGTTTCACGCATTACAGTGCCATTATGTGCAAAAGTGGTAGTGGGTGTCACTCTATCACTCTCTCTCTCTCTCTCTCTCTCTCTCTCTCTCTCTCTCTCTCTCTCTCTCTCTCTCTCTCTCTCTCTCTCTCTCTCTCTCTCTCTCTCTCCCTCTCTCTCTCTTTCTTTCTTTTTCTCTCTCTTGCTCTGTATGTATGTGAATTAGTTCTTTAGTCTCTCTTTCGTTTATGTCTTACTTTTTCTCTCATACTTATTCATTATTTCTCTCTCACTCTCGCTATTCCATGAGGTCTAGGTGCTTCTAGAATTATTTCAACCCCTCTCTCCTACTCTCTCTCACGCATATTTTCATGGTCACCTCTCTTTCCCTCGCCCATCCCTTTCTTTCTTTCCCCATCCCTCCTCCGATATTTCTCTTTGCTTCATTCCTGGTCTCTCTCTCTCTCTCTCTCTCTCTCTCTCTCTCTCTCTCTCTCTCTCTCTCTCTCTCTCTCTCTCTCTCT
Organism: Penaeus japonicus; assembly: GCA_017312705.2. Taxonomy (NCBI): domain Eukaryota; kingdom Metazoa; phylum Arthropoda; class Malacostraca; order Decapoda; family Penaeidae; genus Penaeus; species Penaeus japonicus. The sequence continues at coordinate 234,159 of BOPN01000259.1, forward strand.
CTCTCTCTCTCCCTCTCTCTCTCTCTCTCTCTCTCTCTCTCTCTCTCTCTCTCTCTCTCTCTCTCTCTCTCTCTCTCTCTCTCTCTCTCTCTCTCTCTCTCTCTCTCTCTCTCTCTCTCTCTCTCTCTCTCTCTCTCTCTCTCTCTCTCTCTCTCTCTCTCTCTCCTCTCTCTCCTTCTTTCCTTCTCTCTCCATCTCTCTCTCTCTCTCTCTCTCCCTCTCTCTCCATCTCTCTCTCTCTTTCTCTCTCCATCTCTCTCTCTCCCTCCCTCCCTCCCTCTCTCTCTCTCTCTCCTTAAGGACTCGTTCACACCTGCACTCGCCTGTGTTGATCTGTTGCAGCTGTCAACTCGCTGCAGGCACTAGATGACGCTATACCAGATGGAATTGTCAGACTGCAGATTGCATAACAATGTTGCAGGCCGTGGGACGCTGCAACATAGAGGACCCATTTTACTGAATGAACTGAAGCGACTGGAGAATGGCTGACTGAATGCAAGATGAATGAAGCAATTGCAAAGGAAATATCCCTTCTGGTTCCCCCTTTTCTTTCCCTTCCTCCTCTTCTCATTTCAGCATCAACCTCTTTTTCTCTTCTTCCTTATTTCCCTCCCCTGTCCCCCCACTCCCCACCCCTAACTCCCATACCTCTTCTTCCTTTCCCTGTTCCTCCTATTTTTTTTTCTTCCTCCGTTCCTCCTGTTCCACTTCCTCCTCTTGTATACGTCTACATCTTCTTCTTTTGTCCCTTTCGAAGCAGAATAGAATTTTGATGGCAAAGAGGATAATGACGGTGATAATAACAAGGAGGATAATGGAAATGATAATGATAGCAATGATAATGATGATGATGATGATGATGATGATGGTGATGATGATGATAACAATAATGATAATGATGATGATAACAAAAAAATGATAATGAGGATAATAACAATAATGATAACGACGATGGTAATAGCTTTAACAATCATAATGATAATGATAGTGATAATACTAATGATGACAATAACAATAATAAAATAATAACAGCAACAAAATATAGAAGAATCATTATTATAAAAAGAATGATGATAATAATAACATTAATGATAATGATAATCATAACGATAATGATAACGAGAGAGAGAGAGAGAGAGAGAGAGAGAGAGAGAGAGAGAGAGAGAGAGAGAGAGAGAGAGAGAGAGAGAGACAGAGGGAGAGAGAGAAAAAGAAGTAACGATGGTGATACAAAGTAAGTAGAAAAAAAACAGAAGGAGAATAACAATGATAAAAAGAAATAAGAGGAAGAAAGAAAGAAGCAGAAAGGGAAGAAGAGGAAGAAGAAGAAGGAAAAAGAAGGAGAAAAAGAAAAAAAGAAAGAAAGAAGAGAAAGAAGAAGAAGAAAAGTAAAAAAAAAAGAAAAGAAAAAGAAGACAAAGAAGAAGAAGAAAACGAAGAAGATGAAGAATAAAGAAGAAACAGAAGAAAGAAAAATAGAAGAAGAAGAAGAAGAAGGAGCAGGAGAAGAAGAAGAAGAAGAAGAAGGAGCAGGAGAAGAAGAAGAAGAAGAAGAAGCAGGAGAAGAAGAAGAAAAAAAAAGAAAAGAAAAAGAAGATGAAGAGGATGAAAAAGAAGAAGAAGAAGATGAAGAGTAAGAAAAAGTAGAAGAAGAAAAAAGGAGGAGAAGGTGAAGAAGAAAAAAAAAGAAAAGAAAAAGAAGATGAAGAAGATGAAAAAGAAGAAGAAGATGATGAAGAGTAAGAAAAAGTAGAAGAAGAAAAAAAGAGGAGAAGGTGAAGAAGAAAAAAAAAGAATAAGAATAAGAATAAAAAGAGGGGAAGAAGAAAAAGAAGAAAAAAGGAGAATGAGAAAAGAAGAAAAGAAGAAGAAGAAGAAGAAGAACAGGAGGAAGAAGCAGCAGAGGCAGCAGTCTGGAGCGGTTCAGCGGCGACACGACCTCCCGCGGCGAGTCCCTTGGCCGCGACGACCAGCTGCTCCTTGCAACGACGGAGGGGCGCGGGGGGGTGGGGGCAGGGTACGGTGTGGAAAGGGGGAGAGGGAGGCGTTGCAACCGGGGAGGGGGAATGGGAGGGGGCAAGGGGTGGAAGGAAAGGGGGAAGGAGAGAGGAGAATGAAAGGTGGAAGGGGGGAAGGGAAAGCAAAGATGAGGAAGGGGAGAGGGGGAGGAGGGGAAGGGAGAACGAGTGGGGAAGGGTAGGGAAGATAAAGGAGAATAGGGAGGGAAAGAAAGGGGGGGGGAGAAGGCACAGATGAATGGGGAGGGGGAAAGGGGAAGGGAGAAGGAAAGTGGGGAAGGGGAAAAAGGGTGAAGATAAAGGAGAATGGGGAAGGGGGAAGTGGGAAAGGTGGGGTGGACAGTAGAGGTGGCTGATGATTGGTATAGGGGGAGGGGGGGTGGAGGTGGACGTACCGCAAACGGGCGTGAATCTGGGCGTGAATATGGGCGTGGATATGGGCGTGGGAGAGAAAGAGAGTGAGGGAAAATAAATAGTGTGATAGATATTAGAGTAGAGATCTTTAGATAAAGGGATACATAGATGAACAGACATAGAAATGAATTAATAAGGTTGGTAATAATTGATAGACAGATAGATACATATAGGTCGATTTTTGGTGACATAGACAAGTAAGTAATAACAGAAAGTAGATGATAATGATAACAATTAAGAATATAACGATAAGGATTCAGAACTAGAAGACAAAGAAAAAAAAGTAGATGAAGAAGTAAAATAGGAGGAGGAGGAGGAGCGGGAGGAAGAGGAGGCGGAAGATGAGGAGAAATAGAATAAAGATGAATAAAGAAGAAAAAGAAGAAGAATAGAACGAAGAGGAGGAGAAAGATGAAGATGAGGAAGAGGAAGAGAAAGGAGAGAAAAAGAGGAGGAGGTAGAAGAAGAGGAGAGAGTAAGAGGGAATAGAAGGAAGGAGGGAGAAGAAGAGGAGAGAAGTATGAAAAGGAGGCAAGGAAGAGGAGGAAAAAGAAGAAGAGGTAGAGGAGGAAGAGGAGGAGGAAAAGGGGGAAGATGAAAGGAAGAAGAGGAAGAGGAAGAGAAGGAGGAGGAGGAGGAGAAAGAAGAGGAAGAGGAGGAGGAGAAAAAAAAGGAGGGGGAGGAAGAAGAGGAAAGGGCAGAGTAGGACAAGGAAGAAGAGGAGGAGGAGGAGGAGCAGGGAGAGGAGGAGGAGGAGGAGGAGGAGCAGGAGCAGGAGGAGGAGCAAGAAGAGGATTAGCAAGAAGAAAAAGAAGAGAGGGGGAGGAGGAGAAGCAGGAGGATTAGCAAGAAGAGGAGGATTATCAAGAAGAGGAGGAGGAGGAGGAGGAGGAGGAGGAAGAGAAGAGGA
>BOPN01000259.1:259784-262284 GCA_017312705.2 Penaeus japonicus
TCCTTTCCTTTCTCTTCTCTCATATTTTCAGCTCATTTCTGTCACCAGCACCATCATCATCATCACCGTCGCCATCATCATCATCATCACCATTATCACCACATTTTTCTAACTCGCGTGACATCATTCTCTGTTCCGTTTTCACCTCCTATCATCATCATCCTTTCCTCTTCTTGTTTTCCTATCTCTACCACCTCCGGCATTCTGTTTCAACTCCTTCCAATCACCGTCTCCATTATCATCACCAGGCATCGCATTTCCACTTTTCTAACTTACGCAATATCATTAGCGCTTACGTTTCCCCCTCCTATCGTCGCCCTCTCCTCTTCCTATCTTTCGCTATTGTCGGCCTCATATTCCCCACTCGTTCCTATCATCACTGCCATTGTCGCCTCCCTCCCTCCCCTCCCCTTCCCCCCCCACCCCCGCCTAGCGTAGTTCCAGCCACCTCATTACGGCCCATTCACCAGCCCCCCCTATACCCCTCCATTACCACAGCCCCCCCCACCCCCTGAGAACACCACACTCTCCCTAGACCCCCCACACCACCACCACCTCCTCGCCCCCACCTCCACAGCCCCACACCCACAGTCACGGGCGGCCAGCAAGAAAGTACAGCTGTGCGCGGAGGTGGGAGAAGCCGGCCGGATAATCGAGTTTTCCACAATGGCTGCCAGTAATCAGGGCCCGGCATGGTCAGCGCGGTTAATCACAGTTTCGGCGGAGTTATTGTGGATCACGTCCGAACTCTCTCTCTCTCTCTCTCTCTCTCTCTCTCTCTCTCTCTCTCTCTCTCTCTCTCTCTCTCCCCCTCTTCTCTCTCTCTCTCTCTCTCTCTCTCTCTCTCTCTCTCTCTCTCTCTCTCTCTCTCTCTCTCTCTCTCTCTCTCTCTCTCTCTCTCTCTCTCTCTCTCTCTCTCTCTCTCTCTCTCTCTCTCTCTCACTCTCTCCCCCCCCTCTCTCTCTCTCTCTCTCTCTCTCTCTCTCTCTCTCTCTCTCTCTCTCTCTCTCTCTCTCTCTCTCTCTCTCTCTCTCTCTCTCTCTCTCTCTCTCTCTCTCTCTCTCTCTCTCTCTCTCTCTCTCTCTCTCTCTCTCTCTCTCTCTCTCTCTCTCTCTCTCTCTCTCACTCTCTCTCCCCCTCTCTCTCTCTCTCTCTCTCTCTCTCTCTCTCTCTCTCTCTCTCTCTCTCTCTCTCTCTCTCTCTCTCTCTCTCTCTCTCTTTCTCTTTATCTCTCTCTCTCTCTCTCTCTCTCTCTCCCTCTCCCCCTCTCTCCCTTTCTCTCTCTCTTTAACGTCCGTGGTTTTATATAATTCTTAGCCCATCAAAAGACGTCATGTCAAGTAAGGGACAACTATCCCTGGTTATGGCCACGTATTCTATTGGATCAATTCTTCGAAAATTCTAAAAAAAAGGAAGAAAAAAAAGTTGAGTTCACCGAATGACAAGTATTTGTTTCCAGACTCAGACCGCTTTAGAATTAATGAGCATCTTCGGCAACCGGAAATTCGGGACCGAGATTTACGATCACGCAAAACCTGATATGGCATGATGTACTCGCGCGGGATCCCGCCACCGCCGATCTGGACGTATCCCTCTCCCAAATTCTCCCCCTCTCTCCTCCCACATCCCGTCCCCCTCCCTCTCCCACACATGGTGCTCCTTCGACCGCGACTCTATCTCGATGACTGGTTCCGCCTCGGGGTCTTAGCTTTCGGAAGTTCATGTTCACACAAACTGCAATAAACTTTACCCACGTCGCATTTGCTGACGATAATCTCTCCCCTCCCCCTCCTCCCTCTTTAACATTGTGTCCATTTTACAGAAAAGGGGTTCGTGATGAGACCCGCGATCGTTACACACGTTACTACAGTCGTCAGAGTTATCTTAGCCATCGATCATTCAGAATGCTCTCCAATCTAGCCATGGCGCGTCAGGGCCATTAAGTGCAAACAAGAAAAAAAACAAGTATCTATTACCATGGAACACTATCAGTAAATGCCAATAGGTCGAGTCTCGCTAATCGTAGCAGGAGGCACCTGAGAGGAAAGATAAACATACAGAAGAATTAAAAGGAGAACTGAGCGACCCCAAATTGCTTTGTATGAGTAGACCCTCGATTCCATCAGCAGAGTATTGGCTCCGGAAGATAAGAATCAGCCCTGATGACCCCCCGACCTTTGACCGGCCAAATAACCTGACCGTGACTGTCAATACAGAACACGGACGGAGTGGTTGGTGCTAAAAGGTGTCGTTCGGAGACAAATCTCGTCTCGGGGCTCAATAAGGCAACCATAAGACGATTGCTGGCTCTGTCGGCCGCGGCGCCGCGCCCCTCGTACCGTCCCTCCCAGCGTCCCTCATCTACCTAGATTATTCCGAATATTTACATAGAAAAGCGATAGGGATAATATATCTGCCCTCTTGTCGAGAGCCTGGTTCCCTTGGCCCGCCGAGGAGGAGAGGAGGCGAGGAAGGGCAGGAGGAAGAGGAAGAGGAGGGA
>BOPN01000259.1:301583-304083 GCA_017312705.2 Penaeus japonicus
TATATATATATATATATCCTCTCTTAGTCTATCACTCTCCTTTGCTCTCTCTTTTTTCGTGACGTGCGAGAGGAAGAGAGGAAGAGGACTGGGCAAGGCACCGCCAAGGGTCGAGTTGAACTCCCTGGGTCAAGTTCAGGGAAAATAGTGAGACGAGGGTGGGGGGGGAGGTCATAGGTGGGGTAGGGTTCCGGATAAAAACAGGGTCCTGGGACGAGGATGAGGGAGGGGGTGGAATGTGTGTGTGTGTGGGGGGGGGGGTAAGGGTGTCTACACCAAAAATGGGTCCGGGAACAGAGGGAGGGGAGAAGGGTGGGGGTGTAAGGGGGGTGGGAGTGGGTTGGGGTGGGGAGTCATATGACCTCGTTCGCCTTGCGACCTTAAAATCAGTCGTCTTTCTTTGCATCATGTTGATCACTGTTTCAGAAGTGGTGGTCGTCTCCCGTGCGGTCGTCTTTCCTCGCTTGCTCGTTCGTCCCTGTTTATTGTCACTATTTTTTGCTTTTGTTTTGTATGCATTTATCATTGTGTTCGTTCGTGCATGCATAATCTTTCTCTCTTTTTCTTTCTCTCCCTCCCCCTCAATTCCCCCCACAAATGCTCGGCCAAACACCTCATCCTCGGCATTTGAAGAAAGTGAGGCTCCACTGCCGAGCTCTGTGTCTGCTGGCGCTGCTGAAGCTTGTAACTTTCACTCACCGTCGGAGAGAGTGCCTGTTCTCTCTCTCTCTCTCTCCTTTCTCTCGCAGTACAGATGCAGTGAGATAGGGGGGAGTGAGTGATACTGTGAGTGTGAGTGAGAATGAGAGTATGAGTATGTGTATGAATGTAAGTGTGAATGTGAGTGTGAGTGTGTATGTGTAAGCCAGCCAGCCAGCCAGCCACAGAAAGAGAGAAAAATAGGAAGAAGAAACGACGTGAGAGAGAGAAAGAGAAAGAGAGAAAACCGAGCCAGAGCGAGAGCGAGAGCGCGAGGGAGAGCGAGGGAAGCCCTTTGATCTCGACCTTTTCCATACATTCCGCCAGCCTTAGTATTGCGCGTGTTAAGTTGGGAGGCTACTTCCTAATCATTACAAAACTCGTCCAGAATAGCTTTGACATGTGCTTAGTGTTCTATCCCATTATAAATAACAAAGGTAACACAAATTCATTGTCCTTTTATGTATTTTACTTTTTTATTTTTTATTTTTATTTTTTTTATTTTATAATTATTATTATTATTATATTTTTTTTTTTGTAATTCGCAATAACAGAGAAGACGAGGGAGGACGACGTTCAGAGAAGGCGACCCCCCAGCGTGAGTCGCGTGTGCCGAGAAATTACGGTGACTGTAGCCGCGGTAATTGCATTCGGACAATTTTCTATTTTCCAATCGCCATTTCTGTTGTTGAAAGAGTTCATAAGAATCCGCTGTAGGGCTGCTATGAAACAGACTTCGTGAGCGGGTTGTCGATATTTATATATTTGCAAGAACTATGCGTGTTCAAAGTCTGTTCGTGGAAATAACTGAAAGAATAATGCGGTAAATACCAACCCACACCCATGCACCGACACAAACACGCGTAAACACACACGCACACTCAGGCACATACACGCACACTCAGACACATACACAGGTACAAATACACTTAAACGCACACGTACAGATATACGTACATGTACACATACACGCACAAGCACATCAACAATCAAACATACCCTGTCTCTGCAAGGGCCTTTACATGCAACGAACGCAAGCACTTTCATCCCCCCCCTCTCTCTTCCTCCCACCCTACCCCTTCTCTCTCTCTCTCTCTCTCTCTCTCTCTCTCTCTCTCTCTCTCTCTCTCTCTCTCTCTCTCTCTCTCTCTCTCTCTCTCTCTTTGTGTGTGTGTGCGTGCGTGTGTTTGTGCATTATACGTAACCTTCACACAACTCGAGAACCATTTCTCCCTGACTGTCATCCCTGTAAGAGATGACATAGGTGGTGAATGGAGAATATAATCTGACATGTTGTCGGGGAAGACTTCATAATTTCGAGCGGGGAATCGGAAAAGATTTCGCGCTCCGTCGGCGAGGTTAAGTCTCAGTGCACAAGAAATACCAGCGGCGGGCGGTCTGCGGCTCGTGTAATTTCAAACAGATTTCTTTTAACGGCCTCGAGAATTTTAAAGGATTACGGCTTAAAGATCTGTCCACATTTTCGAACCAGTTCCCTGATACGGAAACACACGGGAGGATGGCACTTTATTGCCCCCCCGCGTTCGTATCCACATTTTGGGTTATCGCTCTCGCAATATCATTGGATATCGGTTTACTGCCCAGGGAATACCACATTCTGGTTTACTACCACGGGGAATATTACCACATTTTGGTTTACCACCACGGGGATGCTGTTGGATTTGGGTTTACAACTACAAGGGGGAAAAGGACAATGTCTCAAGGTTGTATGGGTAGTGTTCGTGCGTGAGTTGTGTTTGAACCTGCTAGGATGTTTGGCATTGCTACATTTTTTTTTTTT
>BOPN01000259.1:311583-316583 GCA_017312705.2 Penaeus japonicus
TATTTAGTTTTACATCACGTTTCCTATCTTTTTTTTTCAACTTGTCTCATTTTCTATTTTTGATTTAGCTTGTTCCATGATATTTTTATTCTTTATTGTTATGTCGTTTTCAGTTTATTTTATCGTGTTACAGTGCATTTGCCTTTTTATCTCGTTATTTTACGTTCTTTTTACAGTGTTATATCACGTTTCTCTTACTTAGCTTGTTTTGTTACGTTTTAATTTTCTTCGTTGAATCCCATTTTCATTTTTAGTTTGTTACACAAGGGTTCTTCGACTCGCTACGTCACGTTCTCTGTTAGTCGGCGCAGAGCATGTGGCGAACGAGTCGTTTCTTGCCTCTGACCCCTTTTGACTCGGCGTCACTTCCGTCTCAGGTCACGCAGTTAGCCGAGTCGTAAGGTCTCATTGTCGCGTTTCTCATTTTCTTTATTTCTTTATTGCGATGCTGAGGTTGTGCTCTTGCGTAATGGGTGTTTTTAATTGGAGGCTCGCGTGGTCGTTAACCCATTTTTTATTGCCGTTCCATGTTATGCGCTGGCCTTTAAAATGCGGCCACGTTGTTGTTACTCTCTTTGTCTCATGTGCACGCGCGTGCGTGTGTGTCTTCGACGCCGACGAGGAAGCACGGCGGGGACGATTGTCAGATCAGGCGAGTGTGAGTGTCGACAGCGTTGGTCTAGCGGTAGGTCGTAGGTTGGGGAGGGGGGGGGGGCGTTGGCGGTTCCAAGTGGAAGACTCCCTTCGCTGACTGGGCGGAGTGGGCGCGCTGAGGGGTCGCTTTCTGGTGGTGTGGCTAGCCGCGGCAGTAGCCAATTACCATGTATCCGTTTCCCAATACATGTGGCCGGTATTTGGACGGATGTCAAACTTGTCATCGCCAGCAATAGGGGGAGTGAGGTTTATCTTTGTATACTTATATATTTATGTGTGTGTGTGTGTGTGTGTGTGTGTGTGTGTGTGTGTGTGTGTGTGTGTGTGTGTGTGTGTGTGTGTGTGTGTGTGTGTGTGTGTGTGTGCGCGCGCGCGCTAAACGGATTGATAATGATATTTTTTGTTAGATTATTGCGCTGATATTTAAACCTTTTATGCTCGCTGCCTTCATACAGCAGTATATATCGTTTCCCAAACCGAAGAAGATGGACGAGAGGCGAGATATGCAATGATGCTAATGTTTCATCCGATATGTTAATGAGGGTCATCGATTAGTCATTTTCAGTGTATTTTGTTCCCTGAGAGGAGTCAAGCTTCATAATCGCCTGAAAATTATCAACCTTTGGCAGACACGCAAACCACTCGATGCAGCTTCGGTCTGCAGTATATTCTTTGAATGTCCTTGTCTTTCGCAAGAGGTTAGGCACCACTGTTATGTATATTCCATATGATTCACTCTATCCTCGTCCTACCCAGTCTCAGACAAAAAAAAGAAGAAAAAAAGAGCCAGACAAGGTTGTCATTTACTTCTCCTCGGTCAGGTTATCGCCTACAAGACTATCGTGGCTTGTTTACGTAAGCGCTACGGCCGCATATGCGAGTCGTTTGGGACTGTTGCGTCACCGATCCGCTCCTGGTGCCTTCAGGCGGAGAATCGCGTGGAGGGAAGAGCCTTGGTGCCCGCTTATACAACGCACGCGGTGTCCTTCAGATTTTTTTTTTCTTCTTTTTTTTTTTATGGTAGGGAGGAAACAAAGAATGGAGAAGGGTGGTGTGAACATGTGGTAGTAAGCTGTTATGGGATTACAAGACAAGGATGCATGTGTGAAATATGTTGTTTGGGTAGGGAGGGAGAAGGACGAAGGGAGAGAGGGAGGTGGGAATGGGGGGAGAAGAATGAAGGACGAATAAGATGATGAAGAAAAGTAAGAAGGAAATGGGAGGAGAGAGAGGGAGATAAGATTATGATTACGTTTCTGAGTATTCCTCCGCTCTCACTCTCTCTCTCTTTCTCTCTCTCTCTTTCTCTCTCTCTCTTTCTCTCTCTCTCTCTCTCTCTCTCTCTCTCTCTCTCTCTCTCTCTCTCTCTCTCTCTCTCTCTCTCTCTCTCTCTCTCTCTCTCTCTCTCTCTCTCTCTCTCTCTCTCTCTCTCTCTCCCTCTCCACTAAGGCTTGGTTGAACCTTTGTATGTACAAAGGCATATAAGTAAAAAATACACATCGGGCTGTTGCTGACAGTGTAATGTAACAGCGAATGTTGTTTATATTGACGACTATTTTGCCTGAGGGATCATATTTATATTGACAAAGCAATGGTTGTTGGTACAGTTATTTGTATCTATTAATTCTTCTTTTATTAATTGTATAAGTGGCATGAGGCCACTGCGTAAGTCGTCGTCAAGTTTTAGAGCTTATACAACGCCGAGTGAGGGCCAAAAAAACTAGCCCCAACTTGCCACAGCTCCCCCTTCCCCCCCTCCCCCTTCCCATCTCCGGCTCCCTCGTTGAGGCTGCGTGGTGGGTGCTTAGGTAACCCGTCACTAACTTCGCCGTTATAAGCACTTTTCTACATCTATTTTACTGTTTTGTTATGCATGGTACATGTTCATGAACACTTCGGAGCTCCATACAATTATTTGATGCCTATGAACTTATCAAATGTACCTTCATGAGGAATTTTGGTTTGGTTGCTTAGAGTGATTCGGAGAGTGAATCAGCCACGTCTGCTATGAAGGACTCAGCAGGAATGTTGTGGTGGCCTTGAAACCAAAAGAAAAATAAAAGGGAAAGAAAAAAAATATTGCCACGAAACGACATTCTTCTCTGTCGCTACTTCGTCAGATTCCTCGCTTCTCGGCGTCATGCACATACTGTATGTCTCTCACCTTTTCTTTTTACCCTGGCCACGCGGCCCAAGGTGAGACCTCTCCCTGCGTAGAACGAAGATACGACATAGAGCAGAGTAGAAAGAAAAGGCACGACGAGAATGAACGACTTCTCGAAGAATGGGATGTAATTTAGCTAAGTTTTTCATTCACATTCGTACCTTTTCTACGGGGAGTAATTGCCACGCCTCAGACGCGCACGGCCATTCATCGCGGGAAATAATCGGGTGGGCATGATGTATATTATTTGCTCGGCCTGAACATCGGATTTTGCGATTCCACGGGAGGACGGTGGACGACCCACGTGTGAAGTCTTGTTTATTTATCCGAGGGGCTTATTTGCTGATTATTTTGGTCTCCGGTAAAGAAACAACAGTTGGAACACCTTATGCAATGCCTTCATTACTGACCTGAGATTTTGTTTTTATTTACTGTTAGTGTGTCTGGAAAAGGAAAACAACAATAGTTGATGAAACACCTTATACACCTCATCTCTGATATGTTTATATTCTATGTATCTTAAGACCAACAGATACAACACCTGTCTAATTGGCATGGAATGTTCATTTTCTGTTTGTTTTTTAATAGTCTGGAAAAAATAAAACATCAACACAAAGAAACAAATGGAAGACCTTTACAGTACCTTGATTATTCATATGAGGTTTTTATATTTTGCTTATCATTTAAAAGACTAAAAAGCAAACAAACAGGCATATAGAACACCTCATACAGCACCTTGTTTACTTATCCGAGTTGTTTATTTTTCCTGTATTTACTTATCCGAGTTGTTTATTTTTCTGTATTTATGAAGTGCTGTCCAGAAATAAATCTCGACAAGCAGAAGCGGTGATGTTTCGTAAGTGCTTCGCAAGTGAAAGTGAGGTGGCGAGAGGCGACTAGCGCGCCAGTGCGGAGGGTATTGGGGTCATCTATTATGTAATTTCAATGAAAATTAAATATTACATAGGACTAGACAGTAGCCTTAGATGCAGCAAATGTGGTCGTCAACGCATGTAGCTTTAGTATTAATCAAATAAAAGAGTGGTCGCTCCTATTGACCGCGAGCTTACGTGGCTTCCAAATGCTGTGGACAGACCTGGACGTTAGATAAAACAACCCATCCGCGTCTGTGTACATCAGTGAAAATGAACTGGCATTATTGGTGCAGCTGATGCGAGGCAGCATGCCTTACCACCGTGCGAGTGGTGGCAATGAGAGGGAGAGTGGGGGAGGGAGGGAGAGAAGGGAAGGGGACGGGAGAGGGAGAAGAGGGAGGGACGGGAGACGGGGGAGGGGTGGGAGAGCGATGAGGGGGAGGAAAGAGAGCGAGGGGTTGGTGAGGGAAGGAGTGGGCGAGAGAGGAGCGGGCGGGGGAGGGGGCGGGAGAGGGAGAAAGGGGACGGCCCATGAAGTGAAGGAGAAGGGGGAGGGGGAGGGAGAAGGTGGAGGTGCTGAGGGACTACGGTAGCAGGCGGGATCGCAACTCTGAGACGTTGCCACAGCTCCGGCTGCTGCGCTGTTGCTCTGTTGTTTAAAAACCTCGGCCAAGATTACGATAGTTCTATTCAATTAAAGTTCATTTCAGGAGCTTGGCTTGATTGCAAAGCCACCGCTGGCGTGTCTCAGATGCGGACATTCCCTGTTGGGAGATCGGGAATTACTTTCCCTTTCTGCCGTTGCTGGTTTCTCAAGTCGTTGTCGGCGGCCGTAGTGCACACGGGGACTCATTCCTACTCTCACTCCACAAGTGATTTCCCTTACTTGAGAATCTTCAAGTGAGAGAGAGAGAGTGGAAATGAGAATGAGAATAAGAATGAGAGTGAGAGTGGGAATGAGAATGAGAACGAGAATGAGAACGAGAGTGAGAGTGAGAGTGGGAATGAGAGAGAGAGTAGGAATAAGAGTGAGAGTGAAGAAGACAATGTGGTGTGACGTCCTGACGAGTCCCTGGCTCGCGACCTGCACCCGTCCCGAACCTGCCGCAGGTCACCTTTCGTGACTTTCCCTCCTTTCTGACTTATGGTTGCAATGGGTATTTAAACACACCTGCACTTTTAATGAATAGTCAGTTCCTCGTTAAGCTGTGAATGTTTCAGTAAAACCTATTAATCAATTATTCAATTATTAAAGCAATAGTATTACCATATTCCCTCGCCAGCACAACGGTGATTAAGCAAAAGTG
>BOPN01000259.1:334083-346583 GCA_017312705.2 Penaeus japonicus
GTGTGTGTGTGTGTGTGTGTGTGTGTGTGTGTGTGTATGTGTGTGTGTGTGTGTGTGTGTGTATGTGTGTGTTTGTGTGGCGCACACACACTTGCGTGACTAATACAAGAAAGCTATTTGTTAGAAACTATATATCTACTGCAGGGGGCTCTTACCCGGGTAGTGAGTGGTTGAAAGTATGTTCGCTGCGGACGTTGTCCTTGGTAAGCCATGACTTGCATGCTTTTGCTTTGCTCACTGTCATTCAGACGCGTTTATCAAAGGCCCACATTTAGAAATATGTTTTTTCTGGGTGAAAATTTAGACAGAAGGACCTCGCCGAAGGCTCCAAGACCAGCCGGAGATCTGTTCCTCCGAGGAGCTTTACAGAAGGAAAGTCAGTGATTGCGTTATCTTTCTCTCCCCCCTCCCCCCTCCCCTCCCTCCCCCGTTGGCCGGGAAGGCAGCCGTTAATCCTCGGCATTGGACTCGCCGGCAGAATCCCCGTTGAAAAAGAAAGGAAGAAAATAAGGAAGGCCGTTCTTGAATTGCAGGAAGATTTTTATGGTGCCGTGGACAACGAACGTGGAACCATTTGAGAGAACAGAGTACCGGCGGGCCCATTGATGCCGCGATTCCATCTGCATTTCACGGCCGATTTCAAGGTTTGTGCGAGCGCATAATACGGCATTAAGCAGGAGACATCAATAAGTTTTATAGAAGTTGCAGCCCGAATTATGCGGCGGGTAATTTTCGCATGTTTTTTTTTTTTTTTTCTTTTTTTTTTTTTTACGATTGATTTCGTAGGTGAGCGAAGGGGGGTCCCGCCGTTTTATGTGTCCTGCGATCGCAAGCAGGTGATTGCTGCAACTCCGGCCCGCGTCGCTGCCGAATGCCTTTTATTTATGGCATAGGATTGATAGCTTTATTGTATTGGATTCATTTATTACTGGTTATCCTTTAGTGGTGATTATATTATAGTTCGTAACTTCATCTATAACAGTTTTTGTATAACATTATGCATAATGAAAACGCATTTTTTTTAAGGGGCCGGAATCGTACCTCACAACCGTGGCAGTAACAACACTACACCCCCCCCCCACACACACACACACACAAACAAACAAACGCGTACAAAGGGAAGGGGGGAGAGAGGGGAAATGGAGTGAAGAACGGGGGAAACCGGGTAAGGGTAGAAGGACGAGGAGAGGGTGAAAAGAAGAGGGGGTGAGATACTGAGATGGAGTTAAAAAGAGGGAGAGGGAGCGAATGAGGGAATAAGGGAATGAAAGAGTTACTGAGTGAGTGAGTGAAAGAATGAGTGAGTGATTGAGTGATTGAGTGAGTGACTGAGTGACTGAGTGAGAGAGAGAGAGAGGTAGAGAGAGAGAGAGAGAGAGAGAGAGAGAGAGAGAGAGAGAGAGAGAGAGAGAGAGAGAGAGAGAGAGAGAGAGAGAGAGAGAAAGAGAGAGAGAGAGAGATCACGAAGAATTAGAAAAAAAATAAAAAATCCAAGGAAAAGGAGGAAAGAACGAAATGAAAATAACGGTAGCAAAAGGAAAAAAACAATACGTTCCATTAGTATGCTTTATTAGACGAAAAGATTTGTCAAATCCTTTCATGTTACTCTCCTTTACATCTTCGACAATGCCTTTAAGATAAATGAATAAGGGAAGAAGTAATCAACTTACTGAATAACTCAACATGAAAGAAACAAAAACATTGTCTTGTGATTTAGGAATGTGAGTTATCTCTGAAAGGGGCATATGAATTGACCTTTTCGAGAAGCAATTTTAGAAGGGGAATGAAGTCATAAGAATAATAATAATAAAAAAAAAGTCTTCGGATGTATGGATGGGTTTCTTTGTGAGTTTGTATTTATATTTATATTATATTATATTTATTCATATTTTTATTTATTATTTCCATCTATTTATATTTATATCTATTATATTTATATCATTATTTATTTATTAATATTATTATTATTATTATGTTATTATCATTTTTTTATTATGTTATTGTATTTATATCTATTATTTATTTATATCTACATCTATTATTTATTTATATCTACATCTATTATATTTATTCTATGTTATATTATATTATATCTATATTCATATTAATAGCTTTTAACTGAACGTGAATCATTTGACTGGTGTTTTAACTCTCATTTTCTTCTTTCAGGACTTCAAGAGACAGAAGTTTGAACATCGCAGGAGAGAACAAGAAAGGCATAAAAAAACAGCCTTGTAGATTCCTTGATTTCTGATGATGGAAGTCGATCCTCTTTAGAACCCGTGATCCTACATCCTAGTTCTTCAGGAAACCATAAAAAAAAACATCATTATCCTCCAAACTCTTTCCTTTCCTCATTTCTCTTCTTTGTTGGTATTGTATCTAACTGTGTGAACGACAATATTCCTCTTGCATAATTATTCTTTTTTTTTTCATTTAGATCATCAATTGGGAATTTTCTTATCCACTTACAGGACAAAATATCGTTACCATCCCATTAGACACGATGTTCTATTCCTCCCCTTGTCAACCTTGATGCATTTTCGTCCTTTTTCGTCCCTCGAAGTGCTCCTTCCTCTCAGCGTTCTACGTATCATATTGCTCCCCCCTTCGCTAATCCTAAAACGTGTCGAAAACTATTAGAGAAAAAAAAAGAAAAAAGGAAAAAAAAGAAAGACACTCACTATTTTCGTTCCATCTCATTTAATGAATGACTAGATGCACGTGGAATAGGATCCCAAGATGAAATAGGTAGGGCTTAAACGTTCTAAATCCGGGTCTGGTAATGTCGGTGAAGTTTTAGACGAAGAGATCTCGTGCCATGCGATGGTGCCTGGAGGTTGAGTAAGCTCGTTTCCCTTTCAGAGCTATTGGTTTTATGTTCTGAAATCCTTTGTGGCTCCGAGCGTCTATTTATAGGCAAAGCATAACCATTGTAATTTATACTCGTCAGAAGGAGGTTAATCCCTTCCGATGATATAGTTTTTTTTTTCTTTTTTCTTTTTCTTTTTGCCAAAATGAACTCGAGCTAAAGTTTATTTTCTTCGAAGGGTTATTTTTGTTTCCAAAAGGGGATAAAGATGAAATGAACGACTCGTAAATGATCACATGAACTTTTTTGCTTAAAGGTCAACGTAAAATCGTTAGCTTCGGCCTTTCCACAAATCATTAAAACACGCAAAAGCTTTCGGCTCATCCCCCCCCCCCCCAAACATACACACACACTCACATACAACAACAACAAAAAACGAAAAAAAGAAGAAGAAAAAAAGAGACCCAGGATAAATATACATGTTTTTGTTGTTTTTTTCACCCTCGCTGTCCAACCATAAACAAAAGCCAGGCCCAGAGTATGTAATGATGAAGGGAGAGGAGAGGAAGTTGCAGAGATAAGCGGTTCATCTGCAAGTTCTGTCCATGCGCCATTAGTCCATAAGTGATACGTTTGGGGTTCAGTGAATCCGAAAAGAATCCAATCGGGTATACTATTTTATTTATTTATTTACCTTTTTTTTTTAGAGAGAGAGAGAGAATTATACATGATTTATTTCCATTTTTCGGCACCGCAATGTGAAAGCTGGAAAGAAGGAGTCTGATGAGGGAATAAGACGAGAAAAAGAAGGGGAATGATGATGTCAACGAGATAACTGAACATCAAAATGCGCAAGAAAATGTAGACTGAAATACATAAACTTTATACATTATATCAGACGAGAAGCATAAAGAAAAGGAGGATTGGAATAAGCTTGAAAGGAAAGTATTACATAAACATCCATGAAAAGAATAACAAAATAAAAACGTAATCAAGCAAAGAAAAAAATAGGATACTTCAACTTCAATTTCCTATTATCTTCCCCTTCCCCTCTTTCCCTCTGAACCTCCCCTTTTCCCCCTTTTCCCCTTCTTACCTTTCCCTTCTTTTACCCTCTTTCCCCTTCCCCCCTCCAACTCCTTTTACCTCTTCTCCCCCACCTCCCTCCCTCGTCCCCATCCCCATCCCCAACCCCTTTCCCTATCCCCACCCTTAATCCCAACCCCTTCTCTCCCATTCCTACTCCCACCCCTTCCCTCCTTTACCCCCAACCCTCCCCCTCACCCTTCCCTCCTTCACCCCCAACCCTCCCCCACCCCTCCCTCACCCCCTCACCCTCACCCTCACCCCT
Organism: Penaeus japonicus; assembly: GCA_017312705.2. Classification (NCBI taxonomy): domain Eukaryota; kingdom Metazoa; phylum Arthropoda; class Malacostraca; order Decapoda; family Penaeidae; genus Penaeus; species Penaeus japonicus. Next base: position 338,247 of record BOPN01000259.1, read on the forward strand.
CACCCTCACCCCTACCCCTCCCCCCTCCCTCCCTCCCCGACCGCAACCTACATGATGTCTGTCAGCGAAACCGACTGGCTCTCCCACATGGACGAGATCGAAGCTTATATCCCGCGGGAGGAGCTGGTCTCCATCCTGCCCAACCTGACGAAGGACCAGGCCTCCTACATCCTCCAGCTCCTGCCGACGTTGGGGAACGAGTCCGCCTCGGCCGCCCCCAACCACGCCCGCTGCGACGTCGGCTATGTATATATATATATATATAATTTAATTCAAGCTGCCCGTATATTTCTACTCGAAAATTGTAATAGTATTTCTCTATCATTTTCATTCATGTCACAGTACACGTGACATAACTTATCAGCTGATAGCATACTGAATAATTCACAGAGACGTGATGCCGTAGGTGGATCAATGCTTCATAGTATGCCGGATAGTGTGGCATTTTGTCGGAGGGTTTTATCTCATTTAGAGGAGAGTAGTGGTAGTAGTGAGGCCACATAATATATAAAGCAGGTGATAGTGCTTTTAATGAACGAAAATACGTCTTTTACAAGAAGCTACTTTATACACTGGAGAATTTTTACACCTCTGAGTTTCATGTGTATAGGAGGGCGGCCTCTGAGTTTCATGTGTACAGGAGGGCGGCGTTCATCCTTTATAATGACGCGGAAGGAGCCACCTTGTAAGCTAGGGACCGCCTTTGCCACCTCATAAACGGACTTCGTGAACAAAAGGTTGACACGTAATAGGTGGCACCAACTATAATATACAGCGGCACCTTATACAAAGTGACACATAACAGGTACCTTTCCCTGATCTATGGTGACGGCTAGTAGATGTTGACGCCTAATGGATAATATTTACTTTCTTTCTCCGGTGTTTATATATATATATATATATATATATATATATATATATATATATATATATATATATATAGAGAGAGAGAGAGAGAGAGAGAGAGAGAGAGAGAGAGAGAGAGAGAGAGAGAGAGAGAGAGAGAAAGAGAGAAAGAGAGAGAGAGAGAGATAAGAAGGGATTGAGAGAGGGTAGAGGGTTTTGCGCTGTTTGACCTCGAGTGGCAGAGGTCACATAAAGGGAAGAAGGGGAAGTGGTCTGTCGGCTCCTGTGTGTGAGATGGTACGGTCGGAGGGAGGAAGGGAGGGAGGTCTGCCTTCGACGGTTCGCAACGTTTCCGCGCTTCGCTACTTTATATTCATACCGCAAGCTAGGACAATGAGCAAGTTTATCACGTGAATATAGAGAGCCGGGAGTGTGTTATTACGTCTCTCCTCCCCCATGTTACATAATGAAATTTGTCCTCCAGATTCCCAGCATCTCGAGACGAACCGCGCCGCTCCATCCCATTCCACCGCCGCGCCGCTGTCACAAACGGCGCGGGACAGAGTGAAGGAAAAAAGCCTCTCATGCAGCCTCCCCGCCTCATTCATCACGTACCCACCACCTTCATCTCCTTCGGCTCCGTCCTTCTAAACATCCTCGCCCCATTCCCCCTCTCTTCCTCCTCCTCCTCTCTTCCTCCTCCTCCTCTCTTCCTCCTCTTTCTCGCCCTCCCTCCCGCGGCAGACTGGGCCGGACCGTTCCCGTGACAGGATCGTAACAATGTCAGTAATAGTTATGACATGTGTTTTGCTTTATATTACGACGTGGGGCGATGTCGTTCCCGCTGCTGACACGGGGCTCCGGGCTACAAATGTTGCTGCTTATGACTTCCTGCTGCCGAAATATCCGACTCGACTTATCAGGCCTTTTTTTCTTCCTTTCTGTGTTTCAACTTTTAATATAAAAATAAAAATTGCCTTATTGTACGGAGGGAGCTGGAAGGCCGACTGAAGGAACTGAATTTCATGCATAATTCAACACTATTTTGTGATCACGAATGCCCGTAAAAGATCACCGGGAAGGAAGATGGATCGCGCTGCAATGTCAGAATACGATGCGAGCGACGAGGGGGGCGGCTGGCGGGGAATAGAAGCTTCGCACGCCCAACAGTAACGCCCGCGGCTTTGACAAGCGATGTCTGACGAAGGCAGAGTACGTCGAATTCCACTTCAGAAGAAGAGCAATAATTTCGCTTTGTTCTCTGATTTAGGATGCGACGGCTATAGTACAAATCCCGGACACAAACTAGACGTAGGACGTCAGCAAGGACAGAACAGCCAAAACAGGAATTCAGGAAGAACTCCAAGGACGAGAAGATAGGTCACAAGAGAACCAAGAATCTCCAGTCCCTGACGCGGTAAACTCTGACCCAGACGCCGAGGTACGAACCATCTAGCACAAGAATACAGCCACTCTCGCAACGGACATGAAGAAAAGCAATAGCGATGGATATATTAAAGGCGGAACGTAAAACGTAACTTGGAGCTTTTCATTGGCCAGCCACTACAGTGTGCGAGCACGCGAACGCGCGCTATGGGCGTCGAGGGCTGCCAAGTGCGCGGAGGAAACGTTAACCTCTTTTCTTTTTCTCCGCGGAGATTGATTTTCTCATCGCCGATTACTCTCCGTATCGCTTATGGCATTGATCACTCTCGGCCTCAGCGCTCGGGGATTATCCTCGCCGCCGTCCGCCTCGCCCTGGCCGGCGCGGTGCTCTCCGGATCGTGGATCTGTCTCAGAGTTTTTATGATGAGTGAGTGGATTACGTCGCCCCTTCCTATCCGACAGAGGATCGTGTACAACCGACAACTCCCGGAAGGATGTTAATCCTTCTTATCCCCCCCCCCTCTCCCTCTTCCAATGCCCTTAATTATCTATCTCTCCTCTCGCTCGGCTCGTGGAACGGTTCCGAATGCATCGTCACTCTCCCCTCGCCTCAACCGACCTGCCATTACAGCACATCACCCTCTCTAATATCGCCTTTAATATCACACCTCGACTGTCTCTCTCAGTTATCACATCAACCCCCTCGGTCTCGCGTATGATAATGGGTAGCTTTTTTATTCGCCTTAGTTAAGGTTGTGTTCCAACCGTTTTTCTCGTCGTGGCAAACTCGCTCCCTTCTCTCCAACGCGCCATACATATCTCCCTCTTCTTGCCAGCAAACATCCTCGCACATTCCTTTCCCCCCAAGCAAGTGCGTTCCATACCTCCATTTCCCCCTTCTCCGCTAGGACGGATATTTCCCTCCCACTCTTCTCCTCTCTGTTGCCCCTTTTCCGCGGGCCATCTTGTCGTTTCTCACGCCCACACCTGCTTTACGTCCCCCTTCGCCAACTTCCCTCTGGACCAAATGCGGCATTCTTTGTCGCTGTTCTCCCGCCGCCTCTCGTGTCCTTGGATCAGGGCTTCGTGACCCTTTTCTCCGCGTCCCGTGTGTTTTTCTCTTACTTTTGTTTCTTTGTCATCTTCGCTTTGCTCCCCTTTCCCTTTTTTTCATGAACGACGTGTCTTCGATTTTCGCTCCACTTCTTCTCAGCGGCGCCTGCCCGTCTTCGTCTCGCGCGCCTTGTTCGATGTATCTTATGCTGTATCTGTTGTATCTTCCTTCTCCTCTAATATCTCTCAGCGAAAAAAATCCTGATGGCTGTTAACGCAGTGCATCTTATTCTCGATCTTGCCGTGTATTCCTTTGCCGTCGTTTCCACTTAACCCCCCCCCCCCCCACACACACACACCCTTTTTCCGTAAGCTTCCCCACTTGAATCTCTTATTTCTACCGTTTTCAATTTCCCTCCGAGAGCCCGGGAGTCCAATTTTCCGAGTGGGAATTATATTTACACTTCCCCTCAAAAGGGCTACACAACATTGATACACGATAAGATTACTGAAGTCGTTTATAGGAGTGCGGTCCGGGAATTTGTTATGCCGATTATGAGTTCGTATTTAGGCTGGTTCCATCCGCCCTACAAGGGCTTGTAATGACCTATTATATGTGTATCATTATTTGTTTCAGTCTCTCTCTCTCTCTCTCTCTCTCTCTCTCTCTCTCTCTCTCTCTCTCTCTCTCTCTCTCTCTCTCTCTCTCTCTCTCTCTCTCTCTCTCTCTTTCTTTCTCTCTCTCATACACACACACACACACACACACACACACACCACAGAGAGTGAGAGATAGATAGATAGAGAGAGAGAGAGAGAGAGAGAGAGAGAGAGAGAGAGAGAGAGAGAGAGAGAGAGAGAGAGAGAGAGGGGGGGGGGGGGCATGCAGGCTGTAAGAGTCAGTTCAGACGAGAAAAAAACATGCGACAAAGACAGACGGAAGCAGATAAACCGCGTGAGAGGAGGAAAAACACACACTCATAGCTAGTAAGAGAGTGTGTATGTGTGCCGGCATGAGTGTGATATATGCGACGAAAAGGAGGAAGAAGGGACAAGATACACAGCAAGTGGATGGAATTGCGCCCTAACGGTAGGAGGCCATAGAGGTGTAACTTCCAAGTCACAGAACCGGCGTGTGAGTGTGTGTAGTTTGATGAGGTCGAGGAATTTGATGGTCGGGGAAAGGCTTGGGAGTGAAGCAGTTGATGATGATGGTCATTCTGAAGATGGAAGAGTTTGATAACGGAGTAGAATGACAATGGTAATGATGATTAGGGTGACAGGAAAGTTTTGGATAAAGAGGGAGTACGATGATTGATGATCAGAACGGACGTGAAAATGGGTCGTATTTTAGAGGCGGGGAATGATTATGACCGGGATGAATATTTACGAATTTGAGAAGGTCGTAGGAAAGGACTCGCCGACGTATGTTGACGGTTTGGGACGATAAATACACGCGGAATATGACAGCCGAGTTGATATGAAATTACTGGATCTGTCATTGGCAAGGGTGAGGGGAAAAACATTTTTTTCGCAACTGGACAGACAGTTATTGGAAAACAAAAGCAAGATGGACCTGGGAGGAAAGGTGGGGGGGGGGGGAGAAATGAATTGGGGAAAGACCAGGCAGCCAAGATTTCAAAAAAAGAGAGAAAGAAACAAATAGAAAGATAGAAAGGGAGAAAAAGATTTTGTTTCGGATGCATCAGGCGTAAAGATTCTGGGCTGGGCTGGAATATCCAACCCCCCCCCCCCTGACAATAGACACGGGCGTGGGAGAAGGGGGGGGGGGTGAGTCAAAGAGGAGGGAGGAAGGAAGAAATTGTGTGAATTCTTCTCTCCTTCCGTTCGCTGCAATTTGTCAATGTGAATTTTGACATGATTCGATCAGGGATGCGATGGGATGGAATGATTGAATTTTTTAAGACACCTCGCTAGGTAAGACTGCCTCCCCCCCCCCCCCCCCCCCCCCTCCCCGCCCTTCTCCTCCCCTTCTCTCTTCTGCTGCCTCCCCTCCCTTTCCTCCTCTCTTCTGCCACCTCCCCTCCCTTTGATCCTCTCCCCTCCTACCCCCTCCCACTCCCTCTCTCCCTCCCCTCCTCTCCTCTTACTCCCCTTCTCCTTAGGGACCGGCAGTCTAGGTCATGGAGGGGAGCTGCCGGCCTCATGGACGTGTGAGGGAGAGATGGATAAAGGTCAGGTCAGGTCAGGTCAAATCCCCCGACTTTGGTAAGCGGGAAAATAAGTGTAAAGTGAGCAAGAAGTAACGGGGAACGGAGTGAGAAATGAATAGGAACTGGTCAAGAAGTGAGTTGGAAATGAGTGGGGAGTGAGCGGGAAGTGTGAGTGTGAAATGAAGGGGAAACGAGCGGGAACCTAGCGGGAACCGAGCGGGAACTGATCGGCGGGTGAACGGGAAATGAAGGGGAAGTGTAAAGTCTCCATTAGCATGAGGCAGCATAAACTGTCCTCCCTCCCCCCCATCCCTTCCCCCTGCCTATTCGTGTTTATGCCGCCCCCTCTCTCCTCCCCCCCTCTCCTGCTTTCTCTCCTCCTGCTTAGCATTAGTAGAGTCATTGTTCATTGCTGTTCTTGTCGTCGTTGGTATGGGTATTGTTATTAATATTATTTACATAATCATTATTATTATTATTAATACCATTATTATTATTATTATTATTATTATTATTATTATTATTATTATTATTATTAGAAAATATATATTGATATTGTCATGATTATGATTATCGTTATTGTTATTGTCATTCAAAATCATCATCATCATCTTCATCTTCATCTTCATCTTCATCATCATGATCATCATCATCTTCATCATCATCATCATCATCATCATCATCATCATCATCATCATCATCATCATCATCATCAATCATCATCTTCATCTTCATCTTCATCTTCATCTTCATCTTCATCACCATCTTCATCACCATCACCATCACTACCACCACCTCCACCTCCACAGAGAGAGAGAGAGAGAGAGAGAGAGAGAGAGAGAGAGAGAGAGAGAGAGAGAGAGAGAGAGAGAGAGAGAGAGAGAGAGAGAGCGAGCAAGCAAGCACACGGAAGGCAAAGAAGTATTGATGAACGTAAAGGCGTGGCTATTATGAGGGGAGGGAAGGGGACATGAGTGAGGGTATGAGGGGAAGCCAGACAAAGGAGAGGAAATATCCTGCGGCGGAGGGGAATAACTGCCCCGTCCTGTGAGGCATGAGGGGAGGGAAGACGCAAGGAAGGAAGGAAAGGGGTGTCGGGAATTTAGTAGACGGGGCGCCGAGGGGAGAGGAACGGAGTGGGGGAAGGAAGGAGGAGAGGAGGAGAAGGGAGTGGGAAGGGGAATGGGAGTGGGGAGGAAAGGGAAGAGAGGAAGAAGGTGCAGTGTTGGGGGAAAGGGAGGGAGAGGGGGAGTAGGGGGAAGGGGACTGGGGACCAGGGGGAAGGAGGGGAAAAGGAGGGGAAAAGGAGTGGGAGAGGGATGTAAAGGAGACAACAGAAGCTGAAGGAGTGAGGAAGGAAGAAAAGAAGTAAGTAATTAAGGAAGGAAGGAAGGAAGAAATGGAGTGGGACGGGGAGGGGGGGGGGAGGTGAAAGGGGTGAAGGAGGTAGCCGGAGAGGAAAAACGGGGGGACGAGAACCTAGACGAAGAGGATAAGGGAGGAGGGAAAGAGCAGAAGGAGAGAGAGTGAAAGGGGGAAATGGGGAGTACGAAGAGGGAAAGAGAGAAGGAAAAGAAAGGGAGAGGGAGGTGGAGGGGAAGGGGAAAGAAGAAAGGTAGGAAGAGGAAGAGGAGGGTAATAGAAGAAGAAAAGAAAGAAATGGGTAAAGTAAGAGATGTAAAGAAGGAAAGGCAGAGAGTGAGAGTGAGGGGGGGGGGGTTAAGGAGACAGACAATCTGACTGATGTTGAGTAACTGACTGGCTGGCAAGTAGACAGGTAGACAACCAGGCAGGCAGACAGATAGGCAGACACATACAGATCCATACAGGTACATATAGATATATACAGATACATATAGATATATACATATACATATAGATATATACAGGTATATACAGATACATACAGACACATACAGACACATGCAGGCATATACAGACATATACAGACACAGCCAGACAGACAGGCGGAAAAACAAACAGAGAAGGCATTTTTATTTCTCACAAGAACGTGTCAAGGACACAGGTGGATCTAAAAGGGGGGGGGGGGGAGAAGGGGTTGAAGAGAGGAGAGAATGAGAAAATATTTTGATAATGAGGCAATTTAGGCCGGTGCTTTGAGGAGAAGATCGGAGATTATGTTTTGATGGGATTAAGAAGATCGCCGCTCTGACGGGCGGCGGGGCGATCCTCGGGAGGGGAAAGGGAGGGAGGGAGGGAGGGAGGGAGGGAGGGAGGGAGGGAGGGAGGGAGGGAGGGAGGGAGGGAGGGAGGGAGGGAGGGAGGGAGGGAGGGAGGGAGGGAGGGAGGGACTGAGGGACTGAGGGACTGAGGGAAGAACGGAGAAACGTAGGAACGTAGGACCGAAGGGAGGGACTGAGGGCGGAACGGAGAAACGGAGGAACGTAGGACCGGAGGGAGGGATTGAGGGCGGAACGGAGAGAGGGACAGAGGGAGGAACGGGGAAACGTAGGAACGGAGGAACGGAGGGAGGGACGGAGGGAAGGAGGAACGAACGAACGAAGAAGAGAAGAGAAGACAGCGGCTTGAGAACGTTCGTAGAGAAATAATTGGCGGCAATGGTAAGCCGGAAAGGTTGCCAGTCAGCTGAGTAGCGTAGGTTAGAGAAACATATAAAGTTAAATTGTTGCCAATACAGTAAAGCTGTTGCCAATACAAATAACTCGCTGTCAATAGAGTTACCTTGATGTCAATAACGATGTCAATAACTTGAGGGTGCCAATAACGGTGAATGGTCAATAACAAGAAGGAAAAGTGAAGCACGGGAAGTTCCAGGACAGAAGAAGGTGGCGCTGCGTGCTGCACAGATTCGCGTTCCCGTCACATGCTCTGTGTCCTGGGCTCTGCTAGAGGGAAG
>BOPN01000259.1:369083-371583 GCA_017312705.2 Penaeus japonicus
TAGAGATTTAGGTAGTGAGGGGGAGGTAGAGGTGGGGGATGGGGAGGGGGAGGTAGAGGTGGGGGATGGGGAGGGGGAGGTGGAGGAGGAGGGGGAGGGGGAGGTAAAGGTGGAGGGGGAGGGGGAGGGGGAGGAAGGAGGAAGGAGGAAGGAGGAAGGAAGGAAGAATGGAAGGAAGAAAGGATAGAAAATCACATACACACACAAGGGAAAGAAGTAGAAGAGAGAGGCGCAGCACGAGATGCATTATGATCGGAAGGAAGAAGACTGGCGCTACGACCGAAGAGCGCTTCCCCTCCCCTTCCCCCTTCCATATTCCACCTCCCTTCCCCCTACCACTTCCCTTCCACCTCTCTTCCACCTCCCTTCTCCCTCCTTTCTCCCTCCTCCCTGCCCTGCCCAGTCCCTTCCCCCTGCCCTGTCCCTTCCCCCTGCCCTGTCCCTTCCCCCTGCCCTGTCCCTCCCCCCTCCCCTGTCCCTCCCCCTTCCCAGCTCTCCCCCCATGCCCTGTCCCCCTTCCCAGCCCTCCCCCCTGCCCTGTCCCTCGCCTTTCCCCACACACCGGAGCCGGCACGCCCTGCTTCACAGCGGAACAACGAAAAGTGCGTGGTGCGTGCCCGTACGACCGCCGGGTCGCGTTGGGAATGTCGCTTAGAATGGCGATTCCTGCGGTTGCCTCTCCTGCGGTGCTGCTGCTGCCGCCGTGGGACCGCAGCCATGCGGTTGTGGGATGGGTGGCGGTGTGTGGGTTTCGGGTGTGGTTGCTGGTGTAGTCCCTGTGTATGTGGTGATTGGGTTCCGGTCTGTGTGGTAATATGGTGTAGGTGTGTGTGGTGGTTTGGTGGTGGTGTGGTAGCAGTGTGTGTCGGTGGTGGTGGTGTGGTAGCGGCGTGTGTCGGTGGTGGTGGTGTGGTAGCGGTGTGTGTCGGTGGTGGTGGTGTGGTAGCGGTGTGTGTCGGTGGTGGTGGTGTGGTAATGGTGTGTGTCGGTGGTGGTGTGGTAGCGGCGTGTGTCGGTGGTGGTGGTGTGGTAGCGGTGTGTGTTGGTGGTGGTGTGGTAGCGGTGTGTGTCGGTGGTGGTGGTGTGGTAGCGGTGTGTGTTGGTGGTGGTGTGGTAGCGGTGTGTGTCGGTGGTGGTGGTGTGGTAGCGGTGTGTGTCGGTGGTGGTGGTGTGGTAGCGGTGTGTGTCGGTGGTGGTGGTGTGGTAGCGGCGTGTGTTGGTGGTGGTGTGGTAGCGGCGTGTGTTGGTGGTGGTGTGGTAGCGGTGTGTGTGGCGGTGTTGTGGCGGTTTGATGCTACACCACTTCTGTTGATAAATTTGCTGTAGGAGTGTGAATGCAACCTGCAGTTGCATTTATTGCAGGGTCCGCTGGCCTTGTCCTGACCTTTATACGCGGGACAGTTGGTTCACGAATATGTGTCCTCGCTTCCATTTTTCACGTCCCAGCAGTTCTCGCGCGTGCACCTGTGGCAGGGCGCAAGAGAGGAAAATTTTCCTCGCCGGGAAAATGCTTCGTGCGTTTGCCGGCCTGGCGGTCTCCCTCTCCCTCTCGGGGCGTACCATTCCGCATTCCTGCAACTCGCACCTCGCAAGTGCCAATGCTATCCGTGCTCTCCCCCCCCTCCCCACTCCCCTCCTATTTTTTTCTTCATCCCCCCTCCTCTTCCTTCTTCTCCCGCTTCCCCTTCTCCACATCCATCTCCCTCCTCACTTTCTCTTTCTCCCCTCCCTCCCTCTCTCTCTCTCTCATTCTCTTTTCTCCAAATACAGCATTTTAATCCTCTTGTTAATTTTACCAGTTTACCTAAATTTGCTATTCAATACGAATAAAATGTCCTTATCAGTGATATTCATACTTCTGTTTGTACTTTAAAAAAAGGTTGAAGATTTTTATTCTCAGTTTTCTCTCTCTTTCTCTCTCTCTCTCCCTCTCCCTCCCTCCCTCCCTCCCTCCCTCCCTCCTCTCGGAGAGCCGTTATATCCACGCCGGTGTTCATATATGTCATACAGCCATTTCAGCGGTGTTCCGTTCCCTCTTGTTTAGCGGGAGCGCTGCATTCCCCGGATGGATTTTAGGGATTTTGCGAAGGGATGGGATATTAAGGATTAAGGGGGGGGGGAAGAGAGGGGAGGAAAGAGCAAGGGGAAGAAGAGAACGGCTGGCGAGGGAGAAACCAAATAGGGTAAGCGGAGGAGTAGGATAGAGAATGGAACTGGAAAGGAGGGAATGATGGATGTGAATAGGAATTGGAGAATGCGGGCAGCGAATGGATGTTAAGGATAAGGGAAGAGGAAGAGGGGTGGGGGTAAGGGGAGACAAGTGGGGAAACAGAAGAATGTGGAATTGAAAAGGGGGAAGAAGTGGAAGTATGTAAAAGGGTAGAAGAAAAGGATAAGGGGAGAGGAAGAGAGACGAGGGAAGGGTAAGGGAGGAACGAAGGAAGGGACTAGGAGGAATGGAAGAGAATGAAATGGAAAAGACGGAATGATTGGGGATTGG
>BOPN01000259.1:381583-389083 GCA_017312705.2 Penaeus japonicus
AACATTGTATTACAAATTAAGGTAATAACATGAATAGACATTTGATGAATGTTATAATAGGGTATCATATACCGAATTTCGGATATAGCATAATTACATCTTTTAGTACAGTTGATGTTATGAAATAATTACATAACTCTGCGTACCTCATGCTAGGTGGTCTGAAAGGTTGTATCATATGGCACTCTGAAATGTAATGTTCAAGTGTTCGTTTATACTCTTCGTTGCAAAGTCTGCATTTAGTTTCTTCTACATTGCATTCTGAACTGACCTGCCAATACATTCTGTATCCAAGTCTAATTAGTTTAAAACGGGCAAAGTATCACCGTAGATTTTGTTGAGTCATCATCCTGATTGGTAACATGATTATTATTGTTATTATTGGCATTATTATTGTTTTTATGAGTTGCTAGTTGTTTGCATAATTTCAATTATCAATGTTTTTATTATAGTCATTATTAACAATAATTGTTTTAATGATGATGATTCTTATACAAATGATGATGATATTAGTAATAATGATAGTAATTGCAGAGGTAGTAATGATGATAATAATGATAATATTAGTAATTATGTATAATGATAGTAATAATGACAATTATGATAATATTCATAATAGAATATTGGTAATTATTATTATTATTATTATCATCATCATCATCATCATTATTATTATATGATTATAATAATTATTATCATTGTCATTAATGCCATTACTGTTATTATTATGATTATTATTATGATGATGGTGGTGGTCATCATCATCATCATCATCATTATCATCATCATCACCATCATCATCACAATGTAATAATTAATATTACTACTATAACAGTTTTTGAAAATAATATTGATATAAACACATTTTTTCATCATCATTACCATCGCCACCATTATCACCATCACAATCAACATCACCATTCTTACATTATCCTCACAGCCACCACCACCGCCATCATCACCAAAGTCACAGATCTATCACCATACTCCCACGACGAAATCATGAAGAGGCCGCCTGCGCAACGTACTGCATCCCATCTCATATGCAATAGGCCTCTCTCTCTCTCTTTGCTGCGGCGCTTCATACATACATTAGGCCTATATTTGGAAACTAGAAAATTACGTGTGTGTGTGTGTGTGTGTGTGTGTGTGTGTGTGTGTCAAGGAGTGAAGGCGGCGGCAGCGGCGGCGGCGGCAGCGGCAAGGAAGGCTGCTTTAGTGTTATCTACGGCTGGCACTCTCGGCTCTTACTGCGTGTGGGGGTGGGAGAGGGGTGGGGGTTGGGGGTGTAGGAGTGGAAGTGCTAGAGGCAGGGCCCTATGAGGGTGGGGGCGGGCTAGAGGGTGGGTGAGAGGGTGAGGGTGATATGGGGTGGGTGCGAGAATGGGTAGGGGGGAGGGGGTGGGGGGCTGTGTTCAGGAATGAGATGTGTTTTTTTTTTTTTTTTTTTTTTTTTTTTTTTTTGCGTGTGTAAGGCTTTAAGGCGCATTTTTTCTTTTTTTTGTCCCTTTCTTATTCCAGAGGATCGGTCACATTGAAGGCTACATTCCTATTCATAACAAAGCTAATGTTCTCAAGCAGCGTAGGAATACACATTAACCCGCGGGCCGAATCTAAGCCTTCGCGTTACTCGCTACGCTCGTGCTCACGCGCACGCACGTAGAAACAAACACACATGCGGTCGCCAGCACACAGTTACATAGACACAGAAACACAGACACAAACATAGAGACAAATACGCTCACACGCAAACACACGCACACGCACGCACACGCACACACCCGCACGCGCGCACTGAGAGCTTGATATTGCCACCAATTGCATCGTCAAATTCTGGAGGCTGTAAGAAGAGACGATAAAATGACCCCGATCAAGGAATACCAACCGTATTAGACGCCCGATTGGTCATGCTGTGGAGGAGGAGGAGGAAGAGGAAGAGGAAGAGGAAGAGGAAGAGGAAGAGGAGGAGGAGGAGGAGGAGGAGGAGGAGGAGGAGGAGGAAGAAGAAGAAGAAGAAGAAGAAGAAGAAGAAGAAGAAGAAGAAGAAGAAGAAGAAGAAGAAGAAGAAGAAGAAGAAGAAGAAGAAGAAGAAGAAGAAGAAGAAGAAGAAGAAGAAGAAGAAGAAGAAGAAGAAGAAGAAGAAGAAGAAGAAGAAGAAGAAGAAGAAGAAGAAGAAGAAGAAGAAGAAGAAGAAGAAGAAGAAGAAGAAGAAGAAGAAGAAGAAGAAGAAGAAGAAGAAGAAGAAGAAGAAGAAGAAGAAGAAGAAGAAGAAGAAGAAGAAGAAGAAGAAGAAGAAGAAGAAGAAGAAGAAGAAGAAGAAGAAGAAGAAGAAGAAGAAGAAGAAGAAGAAGAAGAAGAAGAAGAAGAAGAAGAAGAAGAAGAAGAAGAAGAAGAGGAGAATAATAATGATGATAATAATAATAATGATAGTGACGATAATAATAATGATAATAATAATAATAATAATAATAATAATAACAACAATAATAATAATAATAATAACGATAATGATAACGACAACGATAATGGTGATAATGATAATCGATAGCGATGACGATAACATAATGATAATAATAATGATAATAATAATGATGATGATAAGTAGTAATGATAGTAATAATAATGATGATAATAATTCTAATACTAATGCTAATGATCACGATACCGTAGTTTGATTTAGAGTGAAGGATTATTACACGATTACCCATGTTGTACGCAGGTCAGGGTTTATACTTCAAGAATTCCGAACGAAAATAAGTTTATGTTGAATTTTGAAATTTAGAACAGTAAAGGGGAGTCACCAAACGATCCTAAATGGAATAAACTTTCCCGGGCCCACACTCTCTCCCTAAGGAATATCAGTCGTGTGTGGGGATGACGATGACCGTATCCCATCCAAGCCACTATCAACCCAAATCAGGTCATCCCACACTGCCCTCACTCTGACCCAAGAAGCCTCGACCCCAGCTCTCTCCCTCTGACCCCGCCCCGCCCCGCCCCGCCATCGCCATCGTCGCCGCTTTCGTATGTATAAGAAGAATCAACACGGATGTCGCGGCCACGCCAAGACCCGTCGTTGCATGAATATGTATTTCCCAATAAAGTTATACAGTGTGTAAAGTCGGGACACGGCTGCTACAGATTGCCTTTTTCACAGGATTTTCGTTTTTATGATATCGGGGAAATTGTGTGCATTTTTTTTTTTTCATAGTGTTGCTTAGGGGTCATTTTTTTCGAAGGTATCGGCAAGTGCGTGTGCGCTCGTCAAACGACCCCCACGCAGGCAAGCAGAGCGCATCTGACCCCGTCGCGGAGACTTGCGCCATTTACATTAGCACATCCTGGGCGGAAAAACAGCATCCTGGCACGTCGCTATGACTGCTTCATATGCCGCCGCATTACCATAAACCGCACGAGACCCATTTCCACGTCTTTTCGTTTTCCGGGCCTCGGTGTTCTGCAAGTGCCCCCTCCCCCCCCCCCCCACGCCCCACGCCCCACGCCCCACGCCCCAGTTTCAGCCGAATAAGGTCGGATGGAGGTGGTTTCTAATTAATTGCTGTTCCATTTTAGGCGATCGTATTGGACCACCGCCGAGCTCTCTTGTGCATGTGCATGCTCGCTTAGTGGAATGACCATGAAATGTTCAAAAGTTTTATTTATTTATTTATTATTATTATTATTATTATTTATTTATACATTCTCGGAAAGATCAGGATGTTGTAAGAGCCGAATTTCTCAGAGCGATTCATGCTGTTTGTTTATTTCAGCTACTTGAGCCGGCAGGAATTCGTCAATAAAGTTGAATAAGTTTGAGGCCGCCGCGCTCGCGCTCCTCTGGCATAGAAAGCGAGTGCCCGGGGTGCGCGTGTGCGATTATAAGGCTCCGTGGATTTGCGTTGGTTGAAGAACGAGTGCGAGTCCGTTCTGATTCCGCCGCTCGACCGCCGAAATTTCGCGGAACACGGCCAGTGCCTTTTCTGCGAGGGCCGCTGTCATGGGAGAAGGTGATCGGCGGTGCCATGACTTTATGATTTGATTTCCACTAGTATCGTGATGCGCAGAGCCTCTCTCCTTCGTCTAAGCACGCATTGCCCTTACTGGTTTCAAAAGCGTTTCGTCGACTCCGAAACGATCATGTCCTCTTTTCATAGAGATGGTCTGTTGGTTTCAGTACTAAAAGGTTTTAAGAATAAAGCCCAACACACATAAAATAATTATATTTCTCTGTCTATTTGTCCATCTCTATATATTTCTTGGTGAATATAGCTATCTCATCAATGTATATCACATCTCATATTCATTCCTCCATACCTTTCCTCCATTTCCTCTCTCCTTTCCTTCCTTCCCCTAAGTTCCACCCACCTCTCTCTATCTTTATTATCTATGTTCTCTAATCTCTCTCTCTCTCTCTCTCTCTCTCTCTCTCTCTCTCTCTCTCTCTCTCTCTCTCTCTCTCTCTCTCTCTCTCTCTCTCTCTCTCTCTCTCTCTCTCTCTCTCTCTCTCTCTCTCTCTCTCTCTCTCTCTCTCTCTCTCTCTCTCTCTCTCTCTCTCTCTCTCTCTCTCTCTCTCTCTCTCTCTCTCTCTCTCTCTCTCTCTCTCTCTCTCTCTCTCTCTCTCCCTCTTCTCTCTCCCTCTCTCTCCCCCTCTCACTAACTCTCTCTTTCACTCTCTCTTCCCCCCCTTTCTCTCTCTCTCTCTCTCTCTCTCTCTCTCTCTCTCTCTCTCTCTCTCTCTCTCTCTCTCTCTCTCTCTCTCTCTCTCTCTCTCTCTCTCTCTCTCTCTCTCTCTCTCTCCCTCCCACTCCCACTCCCACTCCCACTCTCTCTCTCCCTCTCTCTCTCTCTCTCTCTCTCTCTCTCTCTCTCTCTCTCTCTCTCTCTCTCTCTCTCTCTCTCTCTCTCTCTCTCTCTCTCTCTCTCTCTCTCTCTCACACACACACACACTCCCACTCTCTCTCTCTCTCTCTCTCTCTCTCTCTCTCTCTCTCTCTCTCTCTCTCTCTCTCTCTCTCTCTCTCTCTCTCTCTCTCTCTCTCTCTCTCTCTCTCTCTCTCTCTCTCTCTCTCTCTCTCTCTCTCTCTCTCTCTCTCTCTCTCTCTCTCTCTCTCTCACTCCCCCTCTCTCTCTCTCTCTCTCTCTCTCTCTCTCTCTCTCTCTCTCTCTCTCTCTCTCTCTCTCTCTCTCTCTCTCTCTCTCACACACTCTCTCTCTCTCTCTCTCTCTCTCTCTCTCTCTCTCTCTCTCTCTCTCTCTCTCTCTCTCTCTCTCTCTCTCTCTCTCTCTCTCTCTCTCTCTCCCTCTCTCCCCCTCTCTCTCTCTCTCTCTCTCTCTCTCTCTCTCTCTCTCTCTCTCTCTCTCTCTCTCTCTCTCTCTCTCTCTCTCTCTCTCTCTCTCTCTCTCTCTCTCTCTCTCTCTCTCTCTCTCTCTCTCTCACGTGTGTGTGTGTGTGTGTGTTCGCACGCGTGTTAGTGATGTTTTTATGTCTACTTATTTTTTCAGGATCCTCTTCTGGCCGATGTACTTAGGTTCGCTTACCAGCTTTTAGTATGCTGGCTATGTTTTATTACGGTCTCTAGGAAAATACTGAACATTTACATCTGTATAATATTTTGAAGAGAGGGAAAGGCATTAGGTTGCCGCCATTTATGAAGTGATGAAATAAAATGTTTTTCTTAACGTGGTTTAACATCAACTGTATTAAGATCGTTCTTTATTGATGCGTGTTACAAAAGAAAAAATCGAATAGACCAAGCCACGTAATGCGAGCAAGGAGTTTATTTTATCTGCCATTTTTTTCTCTCTCGTACTAAAATGTTTAACAACGTTGCGGTTCCAAGTGTTATCCGAAGCACTTGCGCGTTTACTTCAGCTGTTGCCCTTGCCTTACTTATGGATGTCCACCTCGGTTTTATCCCATATGGAATTGTACCCGTCAGATCAAGACACACTAAGGGATCCCATCATAATGCTTATATTCCTTTACCTCAGACCCTGACGCAGATGGTTCATATATCATCGACCCTGACCAGCTGGTTCGTATATCACTGGCCATAACACTACTAGTCCACAAAGCCTCGGGCATAGCAGAGCTTGGTTGGTTGGTAGATGCTCGACCAGTTGGCTCGTATGTTCCAGCCAAGGTATGACGACTGCAGTTTGTAGACTTTGGTTCATGTAACCTGGCGATGGCACTACCCGTCACCTATGATGGCAGCTAACAACATATAAAGGAACATAACATAGCTGGTTCAAATTTCATCACATCATAGGTAAAGGCGATGTATGTACGGATATCTTGGTCTTTGATACAACTTAGTTAAGTTCAAATATATGTGTTCTTACGTAAGAACACTCCAAATAGCAATCAATGGTAGTTTATTATGAACCCTGAAGCTGGCATGGCACTTTGTTAATACAGGTAGCCCAGGTATTGCTTCCTAACGGCTGTTCCAATAACGTGGACCTTAGTGTATCTGGTCCTATTTCAGAAAGTCTTTATATCTTTGATTCAGGTGTAGCTGGCTCATATATCAATGGCCCTGACGTAGCTGGTCCATATATTTTGGATCCTGACAAGACTAGTATGAGGCCATAGTATAAATAATTTATATAATCTGCTCCTTGATATATATTCCCGATCCACCATTAATTTGGGATCCGAACATTACTGGCCCCCACACACCCATACCGCTGGTAGTCTCGATGTTTTAACAGAGCTGATGGAAATTCAACAAAGACTACATCACAAGCGCTTCATATATCCTGGATCCCAGCACAGCCGGCTCATTTATCCTGGGACCCTGACAGAGCCACGTCAAGTATCCTTGGTAATACTTTACGTCACAAATATTTTCCATGACCCACTGAGGTGCGACTGAGTAGTGTCTGCTAACCCACTGACGTCTCCTCGTTCTCTTTGAGCTCGCTGGTTGCACAGCTAACCCCTGAAATCTCCTCAGACTCACGGAGATCTCCTCCAACAAATGAAAATCCCGCGTAACTTGCTTCAGTGAGGTCAGCTCTGACAAACGAAGATTAACCGGACACTTCATTGTCTATCTAACATAGCAGGTCAACTTTAAGACAACAAGGACCGCTCTGGCATACCTTGGTTTACTCTTACACACTTTCTTCGAGCCCGACACACCTAGTTGTGCCTTTAGCTGCAAATGGTCCACGGTTTGTTGGCGGCACTTGCGCTCGGCAACAACAGTCGAGTCGCTCTTATTATCTGTTCCGAAAATTAGCATCAATGTTAATGCGTTCCAGGAGGGAGGAAGTTACTAGGTATCAGCCGAGACCTTGTTTGGAGAAATCGCACTGGTATAAATAGTTGATTAAAATAAGCTTTTGGGAGCGTGCTGTGATGAATTCATGACGTCAGAGGGAGAGGTTCTTATTTGCTACAGGGACTGTGACATCATAATCTTTCAACCTTATTGGCCAAGGGAGTGGTGACGTCACTAGCGTTGGGGACGGCCGCCCCTATTGATCATG
>BOPN01000259.1:391583-394083 GCA_017312705.2 Penaeus japonicus
GAGGGAGGGATAAGGAGAGAAGCAAGGATGGAAGGAAAGAAGGCTGGCTGGCTGGAAAGAGGAAAGAATGGCTAGATACATAAAGATAGAGAAGGAGAAGGAGAGAATGACAGAGAGATATACAGAAGATATCACGAGAGGCAGACAGACAGATGAAGAAAAAAAAAGGAAGAAGAGGAGGGAGCGATCAAAGACAGCCATGCCAGCAGACAGACAGAGAGACAGAGTGACAGAGTCGCACAAACAGACAGACAGAGAGACAGAGTCGCACAAACAGACAGACAGAGAGCCAGACAGACAGATCTACCTAGGCGTGCGGCGTGAACACCCTCCGTCCCTCAAGATGGCGCTGTGCTCGTCGGGGGCAGGTAGGAAGGCAAGGCCGTGCAACATGCATCAGAGGCGGCTTCCTATGACTGAGACATAATTGGGGGGGTCAGGTTGAATGTAATTGGGAGAGTTTAGGGACGATTTCGCCGAGGGTATGTGTTGTTTTGGGCGGGTTGCGGGTAATTGGGCGGCCGAGATAATGCGGGGCCGAATAAAGGGAAATTCGGGCGGATTTGGAGTGCGTGGGAAGCCTAGGGGTAAGGTTTACTTGCCGCCTCGAGTGTCAGGTCAAGATAATTGTGTTTCGTGTTTATTAAATCGGTGAGTGATGTTTGTGGTTAGGAAGGTTAACCGGTTTTGTTTTTTCTTGTTTGGGGTGCTTGGCTGAGTGCGAGGGGCAGGGGAGAGAGAGGGAGAAGGAGAAAGAGAGAGGGAGAGGGAAGGAGAGGGAGGAGGGGAGGGGAGGGGAGGGGAGGAAGAGGTGAAGGAGAAGAAGGAGAAGGAGAAGATAAGGGGGAGGGAGAGGGAGAAGTAGAAGTAGAAGGAGAGGGAAAGAAAGGGAGACGGAAAGGGAAAGAGGAAGGAAGATGTAGAGTGGGAGGGAGAGGGAAAGAGGGAGACGGAGAGGGAGGAAGATGTAGAGTGGGAGGGTGAGATAAAGAGGGTGGGAGAGGGAAAGAGAGAGGGAGAGGGAGAGTGAGAGTGAGAGAGGGGGTGAGGAAGACTTCAGGGTCTACTTGAGACACGAAGACGACTGATGATTGTGGTCTTCAGCTCCTGGTTTTAAGCTCGATTTTTTTCTCTCTCTCCCCCTCTAATTTTGAAGTGTTCCTAAGTTGAGGATAATCCTTTGGAAAAGCGCGAAGCAATTTAAGGGTTAGAGGTTAGTGGTTAGGGGTTAGAAGTTGTTTAGCACTGATTATCCGATTTATCCGGGCGGGGAGAGGGGGGGGGGTGATAATTTAGCGCAGGTGGAAAGTAATTAGGCTCGAGTGCCAGGCGATTAGGAGCGGCGCGTCGGCCGGTGAGGGGAAGGGTGGGGGGTCATCTCGCGGGGGGGGGGGGTAATTGTCATGTGGTCGTGGTGCCGCTCGACTTTTTAGCGCGCGAGCCGGAAAGCAACGGAGGCCCGGCTTTTTTTTTTTTTTTTTTTGAGAAGTGGGGGGGAGGGGGGATAGGCAGGGCGATGGCGGGATGCGGGAGGGGGCGGGGGGCGGGGGGCGGGGGCATGGATGGGAGGGAGATGAAACGGGCAAGGAGGATGAGAGATGAGGGATGCCCAATGGGGGGATATTGAATTGGGAGGTAGAAGGAGGAGGCCGAATAGGGATTTGAAAATGGGGATGCGGAAGAGTGGTGTTAAATTGGGGGTTAGACATGTTAATGCTGGATTGGGATTGCAAAGGGACTGCGAAAATGGGGCGGTGGACGCGATGCAAAATGGGGACGCTGGGCGGGAGGTTATGTCGGGGAAGCTGTAGACAAGGTTTTAATGGCGCCGGTGATTATCTCGCCGGTAATTCGAGATGGATTAAACGCGACAAGAAGGAGGGCGTTCATTAGCCTTGTCTCTCTCTCTCTGGTCTGTGGGACCCAATCTCTCTGGCTTGCTTCTCTGATTTTATGTCTTTTTTATTATTCTCTCTCTTTCTTTCTCTCTCTCTCTCTCTCTCTCTCTCTCTCTCTCTCTCTCTCTCTCTCTCTCTCTCTCTCTCTCTCTCTCTCTCTCTCTCTCTCTCTCTCTCTCTCTCTCTCTCTCTCTCTCTCTCTCTCTCTCTCTCTCTCTCTCTCTCTCTCTCTCTCTCTCTCTCTCTCTCTCTCTCTCTCTCTCTCTCTCTCTCTCTCTCTCTCTCTCTCTCTCTCTCCCCCTCTCCCCCCCCCCCTTTCCCCCCCCCCCTCTCCCCCTCCCTCCCTACATTCACTCCCCCTTCTTCTCCCTCCCTCTCCTCCCTGGGAAAGCAAATCAAACAAACAAACAAACAAATAACGAACCAAGAACAAGAATACTATATTTACCCCCCCCCCCCCCGCCTTAAAGAAATGTCACCGTGGAAGAGAATAAAAAAAAGAGACGAACACCAAACCGCTTCTTACACGAAGGAAGTCTCGAGGATCTGACATCACGCGAATGGAAGTCACACTCGATGCAGGTTCCGATTGTTCACCAAAG
>BOPN01000259.1:406583-414083 GCA_017312705.2 Penaeus japonicus
GAGACAGAGACAGGGACAGGGACAGAAACAGGGACAGAAACAGGGACAGAAACAGGGACAGAAACAGGGACAGAGACAGGGACAGAGACAGGGACAGGGACAGGGACAGGGACAGGGACAGGGACAGGGACAGGGACAGAGACAGAGACAGACAGACACACACAGACACACAGAGAGAGAGAGAGAGAGAGAGAGAGAGAGAGAGAGAGAGAGAGAGAGAGAAAGAGAAAGAGAAAGAGAAAGAGAAAGAGAAAGAGAAGAGAAAGAGAATGAGAGAGAGAGAGAGAGAGAGAGAGAGAGAGAGAGAGAGAGAGAGAGAGAGAGAGAGAGAGAGAGAGAGAGAGAGAGAGAGAGAGAGAGAGAGAGAGAGAGAGCGGCAGACAGACATACCGAGGATACCATGACAGACAGGGGATATCATGAGAGGCAGACAGACAGACAGACCGAAAGGAAAGAACGAGAGAAAGCAAGCGAAAGAGAAATCGAAGTCCCACCTTGCACCCTTGCCTCACAGCACCTCCTCACTCCACCCCTCCCCTCCGCCCCCCCTCTTCTTCCTCCTCGAGATGCGGCGTGAGTGACGGCAAACAAAATTTTTACTCACGAGAGATTAACATCCTAGGAGGGAAGTAGAAGGAGGTTTGTGTGAGTGAGAGATCTGAGTGTTGCAGGTGCCGGAAGTGAAGAGGCCAAGGGGAATGGGCTAGGAGGAGGTCCTGCTGACAGCCCTCTCACTCACACACGCGCCTATAAGCTTGTAAGCTCTGGGAATGAGTGGGAGACTGAGAGGAAGAATAAAAGCATCCTAAGCTGAGGGAGAGGCTGCTCGAGGAGGTACGAGTTGGAACTGGTGATGGCACTGTGATATTTATACAACGGAGTAGAAAACATCATTGTTTCGGAAAGGAGAGGGCGTTAAAGTAAATAGTCAGACAAAAGGCAGTTGAAGTTCAGATTTAAACATGAATTGATGAACCGGAAGAATAATGAAGATAGAGACAGAGCCGTGATAAAAAAAAACACGCACATCTAATGTGATTGATGGCTAACGCAAAATATAAATACATATAAATTCATATATAAAGAAGACGCAAAATCAGCTCGATGTTCTGAGCCGAGGACCGAGAGGTGGGAGTCTTTGGGGGGCGAGCAGAGGCCTTGGCGGGGATGAATGAGGAGGACGCTTGGCTTGAGGCGAGTGAGATGAGTAATTAAGGCCTTCTGAAAACTATGCATTCGATTACTTACCGTGTGAGTCTGTTATACCGCCGAGAATGGTCACGTAGAAAAGATTTACAAGAATGAATATTAAACGCATTTGTAGTGCGAACGCCAAGACAAGACTCGAACACACTTAAGCATTGCCTTGGGGATAAAAGAAAAAAAAAAAAGGTAGAGGCTCGGCCTCGAGTGGGAGTGCGGGAGCGGTTTCTACGAGGGAGTGAAACATAACGGTGACGGCGAGGGACATTATCTGCCGGGGTATAGTGTTATTGGGGGCGGGGGGGGGGGGGGGGCATTGAAGTAAGCTCAGAGGAAGGAGAGGAGGAGGGTGGGAGGGGGGGGGGCGATGGGAGTGCGAAGGGGAGAGAATAAAGGGGAGGAAAAGAGGGTTGAGGAAACGAGCCTCCTGGCACAACCACACCGGCGGGAGACAACAGCCCCACTGATGTAGCATCTCGGTAACTTTGGGATGGATTATTGAAAATCTATGAAGTGTGTTAATTACAATGCGCGTATGTTTGATTGTGTGTGTGTGTGTGTGTGTGTGAATGATGGTGATAATAATAAAAATAATAATAACGATAATAATTTATGGTGTGGTGACAGGCTTTTGTGACTGCAAGTCGAATTGCTGCTGTCTGTTTATTGTGCTTCCAAATTACCCCCTGTGTGCAAGGAATGGCCAGGGTTACCATTCACTAACAGAGTGGGATTGAGTCCAGGTCAACACGACTGCCAGCAGAGAACACAACCACAGCATCACACAGCACATGGATAGTTTTAGTAATAGTCATATACTACTATTCCAGAATGTGAATGTAATTATGACAATATTGAGATACTGTCAATTATAATAGTTATGATCATGTGAAAAACATTGAAGTTACTACTGTTAAGGATATTGATAGAGATGCAAAATGATAGAGAGAGAGGGGGGGGGGGGATTGAGAGAGGGGGTGTATAGAGAGAGAGAGAGAGAGAGAGAGAGAGAGAGAGAGAGAGAGAGAGAGAGAGAGAGAGAGAGAGAGAGGGGGGGGATATATATATATATATATATATATATATATATATATAGAGAGAGAGAGAGAGAGAGAGAGAGAGAGAGAGAGAGAGAGAGAGAGAGAGAGAGAGAGAGAGAGAGAGAGAGAGAGGGGGGGGAGATAGATATATAGTTAGAGAGAGAGGGGGGATATATATATATATATATATATATATATATATATATATATATATATATAGATATAGAGATATATATATATATATATATATATATATATATATATATATATATATATATATATATAGAGAGAGAGAGAGAGAGAGAGAGAGAGAGAGAGAGAGAGAGAGAGAGAGAGAGAGAGAGAGAGAGTAAGAGAGAGGAGACCTTAGACAGTGGTCTATCGAGTGAAAATACGTGCCGGTGTTGCGGAAAAGAGAGTGAGGGGAGAGACGAAGAGAGCACCTGCTGAGACTGCTGGTGTTATCCTTACAGTTTAAGCGCCAGTGTTGCTGTCGGTGTCTATAATAAATGTTATGTTTCATTTTAAGGCGAAAGGATGGAGACGCGAACTAAAAGAATGAATGGATTAAAACAAAATGTGATAGATTAAGAGGCAGACAAGCAGATAGACAAGCAGGGAGACGTACAGGTAAACAGATGGACAGAAAGCCAGACGAAAAGAGTTAGACAGAGAGACGTTCAGACAGACAGACAAAAACAAACGAGAGAGAGTGGAGGAGGAGGAGAGAGAGAAAGAGCAAAGAGGAGAAAAGGCAGAGGAACGGGAATAAGAAACAACGTCTCCTTGCTGACTGGTGCATCATATCCGAGCAACTCCATTAATATAATGTAGGTGATTGTGGCCAGAGACAATAGTGGTGCGCCGAGACCCCGAACTTTGAGCTCCAGGTTGTGCCCCCCCCCTCCCTAGGTTGTACCCCCCTTCTCCTCCCTAGGTTATACCCCCTTCCCCTCCCTAGGTTGGGCCCCCCTTCCCCTCCCTAGGTTGTGTCTCTTCTCCTCGCCGCGTCCACATTCCTCTGATGGTGCCTGTGTGCGTGTGCGTGCGTGCGTGTGCGCGTGTGCGTTTATGTGTGTATGAGTGTATGTGAGTATGAGAATATGAGAGAGAGAGAGAGAGAGAGAGAGAGAGAGAGAGAGAGAGAGAGAGAGAGAGAGAGAGAGAGAGAGAGAGAGAGAGAGAGAGAGAGAGAGAGAGAGTGAGTTTATGAGTTTGTACATGTGCTTATGTGTGTATGATATGGTATTTGTATGGTTGTGTTTGCAAACCATATAAAGTTCTGTTTATAGGCGAAGGTTTGTATAGTTGTACGAGAAGACGTACACCAGAACGTCCTGTTTCGTTATATCAGTCGGTAAACGTGTTCACACCCACACGCACACATATCACTCGGCCCCGATCAGTTAAATGAGCAAGCATAAGGGGGAAAAATTATGGTCTTTCCCAAGCTATGTTAGGCTTCTGTGTCATTGCTCTGCAAGTTCACTAATCAATTCATGAATGGATCTTTTACTCACCTTATGGAAACGTTGATGCCCGTCGCCCACATCGTGCATTTCATTCTAATTTCCAAAATGAAGGAGTTTTATTTTGATTCTGATTAATCTGTTGTGTTGGGCCTCTGTCTGCCCTGGCTGACTCTCTCTCTCTCTCTCTCTCTCTCTCTCTCTCTCTCTCTCTCTCTCTCTCTGTTATATATATATATATATATATATATATATATATATATATATATATATATATGTATGTATGTATATATATATGTGTGTGTCTGTATATGTATGTATGTATATATATGTGTGTGTCTCTGTATGTATTATGTATATAAAGTTGACAGACAGCCAGACAGACATTTACAAAAAGGAAAATACACATAAATTATTCATTAATCTTGGCTACTAAAGACATCGTCCTTTATACGTCACCCAAATGGATTACCGTTTGTTAACTACATTGGTCTCATAGTGTTTGCTTCGTCTTGTCTAACTGGATGCCCTCCCTAACATCAACTCTGGATATATAATGAAATGTGGCAAAGCATCACCGTAGACTGTTGTATACGCGTACAAAAAGAGTCGTAAATGCCCAGGCACACACAAATGTACGCTCGCCCCCCCCCCCCCCACACGCGCGCGCGCGCTGTGCATTCTGTTCTTAGGACAATAAAACCCTGACTCAAGAGAATGACAAATGCAACGTGGGCAAACTTCGACTTTCCGTAGGCGCAAATAACAGTGCATCTTGGAAGAAATAATTCTGTTGAACGTAAATGTCAAACGGTAACAGATCCACGATTTTCCCCGAAATAGACACAGCAGCTCTTTATTTTCTTTCCCGACATGTGATTGTGTGTTGATGAAATTAGACCACTCGGATTTGGATATTATGAATTGTTATCGAGTTATCCGGCAGCGCGCGCATCCATTTTCCCCTTTTAAGAATTCAGGAGGAACCAACATCTCACGTAGCACCGTACCCAATCGACCCCCTCCCCCCCCTCCCACTCTCTCTCTCTCTCATCCAGCTCCCCCTCCCACCCACCTCCAGCCTTACATTGTGCGTGCTCCCCCTCCCTCAATAGCCACTAAAGTATGTCGCCTAAAAGACTTCCACAGCAAGGCTCATTTCCCCATTGTTGTCCGTAGGAAAACAGTTCTTTTGTCCCACCGCCCTTTGAGCCTGAGGAACGGCCAATATTGTGCCGTAAAAGTGCTCTCTCTCTCTGCCGGTGATAAAATGAAATAAAAGATACGCTGTGGAGGGTTGTGAGGGAGGGAGGGAGGGGAAGGGGGGAGGAGTCGGTTCATTAGCTACTTCATTACACCCCATAGACGCCGAGGAACGTGCGCACGTGTTCAAGATTTCCTTGAAGAAAGTAGAAGCTGGATTCTGGGGGCGGTGGGTGGAAGGAAAGAGAGAGTGATGAATGTGCTCAAACACACGCACGTCCACACACACACACACTCACACACACACACACACACACACACACACACACACACACACACACACACACACACACACACACACACACACACACACACACACACACACACATACACACACACATACACACACACATACACAAGGTGAGAGATAGATAGATAGATAGAGATGGAGATAGATACAGAGAGAGAGAGATAAGATTAAGGATAAGGCAGATATGCATAGCAGATGCTACCCGAATGGATGAGTGTGCGTAAGTGTGTGTGTGTGTGTGTGTGTGTGTGTGTGTGTGTGTGTGTGTGTGTGTGTGTGTGTGTGTGCGTGTGCGTGCGTGCGTGTATGTGTGAGAGAGAGAGAAAGAAACAAACAAACAAACAAACAAACAAACAAGCAAGCAGATAGAAAAATAACAAAGAGAGAGAGAGAGAGAAAGAAACAAACAAACAAACAAACAAGCAGAGAGAGAAATAACAGAGAGAGAGAGAGAGAGAGAGAGAGAGAGAGAGAGAGAGAGAGAGAGAGAGAGAGAGAGAGAGAGAGAGAGAGTGAGAGCAAGAGCGAGGAAGAGAGAGAGTGTCGCATACAAGTTGTGGATTAAGTTACGGTGTCGTCCATAGTGCGGCGTCGAGGTGATAGGAATGCTGAGTGGCTCATGGAGAAGAGGCGTCAGGGAGGGAGGAGAGAAGAGAGGAAGTGGAAGGAAAACAAAGGAGAAGAGACATGGGGAGAGAAGATAAAGGGAGAGGGGAGGGAAGAAAACAATGCAGAAGAGAGGAGAGAAAATAATAAAATAAATGGAAACAGACGAAGAGGGATGTAATGAGAAGATGAAGAGAGAGAGAAAAAAAATGTGAAAGGAGAGCGAAGAGAGAGAAAAGAAGAGAAGAGGCAAGATGGAAAGAGAAGACGAGAAAATAAATGGAATGAGAAGAGACGAAGAATGACACAAGGAGAAGGTAAAGGGAAAGGATGATCATGGGAGAGCGATAGGGAGAGAGAAGGGAAGAGAATAAATGTAAATGAAACAGAGAAGGAGAGAAAGATAAAACCAAGATAAAGGGAGAGTGATAAAGAAATAGAAGAGAAAAGCAAAGAGATGAAATAAAAAAAAAGAGGCGAAGAAAGAGAGGAAAATAAAACAAGGAAAATGATCGAAGAGACAAGAAAGGAGATGATACCAGAGAAAGGGAGAGGGAAGGGCAAGTAGGAAGAAGAAAAAAGGAAGAGAAGAATGGTGTGGTGAAAGCAAAAGGGTTTGGAAGAGAATGAGAATGGTAGATCGTAATGATAAGAATAATGGCAATAATGGTCATGATTAGGATGATGGTATGATTGTTAATAAGAATAATGATACTACCACTAATGATGGTGATGATAATGATAAGGATAATGACGATAATGACAAGAAGAATGATGCAAATAAATTAGAGCAAGGGTGTGCCAACCAAGGTATCGACGATAATAATAGTACCAGCAATGATAATTAGTACAGTTATTAACTATAATATTATGTGCAGGATGACAGTGTTGATTCTGATATCAGTGATAAATTACAAGAATGAAAGAAAATAACGAGGGAAAATATAGCCACCATAATTGTTATCCCATAAAGCTTCATGTGATATCAAAGAAAGCAACAGAAGATAAGGAACACTAACGGCGTCATCAGACACTCAGCATTTTTATTAATCGAGCTGGAGATTCACTTGAAATGTTAATGGTTAGTGACAGGTTCCCCAGGTTGGTGATGACTGATGGCAGGTTAACTTGGTTGGTGATGACTGATGACAGGTTGACCAGGTTGGTGATGGGTGATGACAGGTTGACTTGGTTGGTGATGACTGATGGCAGGTTGCCCAGGTTGGTGATGACTGATGACAGGTTGACTTGGTTGGTGATGATTAATGACAGGTTGACTTGGTTGGTGATGACTGATGACAGGTTGACTTGGTTGGTGATGATTAATGACAGGTTGACTTGGTTGGTGATGACTGATGACAGGTTGACTTGGTTGGTGATGATTAATGACAGGTTGACTTGGTTGGTGATGATTGATGACAGGTTGGTGATGACTGATGACAGGTTGACTTGGTTGGTGATGACTGATGACAGGTTGACTTGGTTGGTGATGACTGATGACAGGTTGACTTGGTTGGTGATGACTGATGATAATTATTCAAAATGTAGTGTTATTCATGTTATTCAGCCAGTCATCTCCAGTTACCAAATGCATGTTCATCTCGAGTGAAAAATAAATACACAAGATGTTTATAAATGGTCTAGCGGCCCGGCGGCTTCCCTTGTCTCT
>BOPN01000259.1:419083-436583 GCA_017312705.2 Penaeus japonicus
TCCTAATAATAGGGATAATGATAATAAAGTAATTCATGATAGCACCGTAAAGAAGAATTCAGATAATCACTGATAGTAATGATAGTATTCATGGCAATAATGATATTAATGATAATGGTGTTAATACCCATGGTGATGGTAGTATTAATGATGATTATAGTGAGGATGATAATAATGGTAATAATAGTAGTAATACCAGTAACATTGGTAATGATATTAGGATTATGATGATGACAGCGGAAATGATAATAGCAAAATTAGTAATGCTTATTTGTACTGTTACATCGTGTCGCTAATCTCTTCATTTTCACCATTATCGTGATAATCATTACTGCCCTTATCTTATAATCGTCATCGCTATTATTACCACTGTCATTATCAAAACGACGATAGAATGAGTAATAGAAATCATAATAGCAGGAAGGATGATAGTATTGATGATGGTAGCAATGGTGATAGCAATGATGATGATGAATTGATGATGATGGTAACCAGGGTTTAAGGTAATACTAGTAGTAACAGTAGTAATAGTAACAACAGCAATAACAGTTGTTGTTTTTGTTGTAGTAGTAGTAGTGATAGTAGTAGAAGTAGCAGTAGTAGAAGTAGAAGTAGCAGTAGTAGTAGTATCAATAGTAGTAGTAGTAGAAGTAGCAGTAGTAGTAGTTGTAATAGTAAAAATAGTAATAGTAGCAGTAGTAATAGTAATATTGATAATAAAGGTAATGGTGATGGTAGTAATGCTTGTGAATTATAAACGATGGTCGTAGTTGTGATTTATATTATGGTAGTAATGATAGTGGTTATGAAAATAATAATGAAAAAGAAAATGATTATGATTATAATTCATGGCCATTATCATGATGCTGATAATAGTCCAATAATGATCAGTATAGTGATCATAAAAAATATAATGATTATGGAAATAGGAATAATGACAATGGTAATCATGATAATGACACTAACACTAGTGATTTCCCGGTGGTGAATATTTTGATGGTCACTGAAATGATGAGAATAAAGAGGAGGCCCAATAAAAGCGAAGTAAAAGAAGATGAAAAGGAAGAAGAGGGAAAATAGGATAAAGAGAGGAGGGCGGTGTGACACGAGGAGAGAGCAAAGAAGGGGACACGCGACAAAGGAGTGCAGGATGTGGTCAATTGAGTGGGCGAAAGTCAAGAGAAAGTGAGAGAGAGGAAGAATGCGAAAAATGACAGACATGATGAGCAGGACGTCGGGAAAGAAGAGACACAGCAGCGCCACCATGGCCGCCCGCCCGCACGCGCCCGCCGCCCGCCCGCCCGCCCGCTCGCTCGCCGGTTCACCTGGCAGGAGCGCGACCCCCTGCCCTTTCAGGCTCGCCCGCTAAATCATATTTCGGCTTTAACGGACGGACCTCCGCCTCACTGTACGACACCGAATTTCCCGAGGCCGCGCTATTTTTGGCAGCGTCCGTGCAAAGGCGAGTGCTACGTGCTGCATGGAGTGTCGGTGCCACCTGGCACGACGGGGAGACAGCGCCGCTTGTCCTGTCGTGCTCTCGGGAACGTTGCTTGCGCCGTTGGGTACTGCGGTGGTCGGTGTGTCGGGAAGTGCAGGCGCGGCGGCCGGCTGTGTTGGGAGGACCTGAAGTGCGGGAGTGTTGCTCTGTTCGGGGCAAGGGAGGATTGCGAGTGCATTGTGTTGCGGTGAGTGAGCCTCGGAGAAGGGGCGCTCCTCGAAACCGTCAGTTGAAGGGGAGGATTCAAGTTGGACGAGAAAAGGTAGATCTTTATTCGACTTCGTTGCCGAGTGTACAAGGCGACCTGAAACACAGAAAGATTGTTAGTTTGTGCTTTGGGAACCCTGTGTTGCGAGCGAGGACAAGATCTCCTCCCCCCAACCCCCTCGCACCCCTAGTTACCTGGAGCGTCACTTTAATATGACGGAAAGAGCTGAGATGTGCAGCTTTGCCGTCGTCGCTCCCTCTGCGCGCTGGTGCAAGCCGACTGCAAGAAAAGTTACTTCCTTTTTGTTGGCGGAGTCTTGCCTCGACCTCACCGAGAGGGAAAACTCTTTGTTTCGACGTTGCCCGGAGCGCCGCCATGACCTTCCTTGTGAGGCTTTTGTCGCCTTGTGTCGCCCGGAGCTTTGTTCAGCCGTACGGGGAGGAAGTGTCAACCGGAGCATTGTTCAGTCGTACGTGAAGAGAGCGAGGGCGCTTGCGGTGTGCACGCTGGCGGGACCCGCTGACCTGCGGCAGGTGTGTGGCTGTGCGTGCCGCTGCCCTGTTGCCGCAGCTGAAGCTCTGATGTGATTACGATATTCACAGCGGCCATCTGTGTGAGAGGCGCTGGGATAGATTCGGGGGAGAAAGACCTAATAGGTCATTCGATAATTATTCATTTACAGTCGCATATGTTTGTGTGTATTTGAAGGGGATTCCAAATACTGTGACACGGAAGGTTCTTTGATTCATCTGAACCCAACCGAAATATTAGACTACTTTATGACGTACGTGTTTGTTTCTTTAAAAAAACTAAGGAAAATGCAGTTTTTTTGCAATATTGCAAAGCTATAATCACATGAACCCGCAAGAGCTGTCAAACGCTGACGCTCTCTACTCAGCACACAGCATCTCCTTGCGAGCAAAACGCCCTCCGCGCTCTACCGCATGCCGCGCGCACACACGCACACACAACGTCTAAAATTTTAGGATGCACTAAATAGCATATCAAAAATGTAGGAACTGTAAACAAGTGATGATATTGCTGGGAAGTTTTCGTATCAAGCCATTAATTCCACGTTTTACTGTTATGTCGCTATCCCAGCAGATGCTACCCCCCCCCCCCCCTCCCTCCCTCTCCTCCGTTTCCCCGGACTGAACGTGGTATTCTAGAATTATTTTTACTTGTGTATTTTAGTATTGGTATTTTAGTATTGGTATTTATTTTATTTTATTGTGTATTTTAGTATTTAGTATTATATTTTGTCCCGGCGATAAGACTCGTACATACATTAGCTTCAGTATACCGTTTTTGCGATGACCCTTGCAGGCGTTATCAGTACACCCGATGACCTTTGGCGGGCCTATACTTGTCGATGCACTCGCTGACCTTCCAGGAGACCTTGTTAGTGTCGATCTGGTCCGTGACCTTTGGCCTTGCGTAGGTGGCGATCTGTACCATATCCCTGCAATTGACTGACGGGCGTCGCGTGTGGCAGAGAGAGGGGGCGAGAGAGGGAGAGAAAATGAGGAGGAATAGCACGGCGAGGATGAAGGGAGTAAGAAAAGGCCAGGGATGGCGTGGAGAGAAGACGAGGGGACGCGAAGAGGGGGATGGAGCGAGAAAGGAAAGGGAATAAGACAACTGTGAAGAGGGGGGTGGGGCGAGAAAGGAAAAGGGAATAAGACAACTGTGAAGAGGGGGATGGAGTGAGAAAGGAAAGGGAATAAGACAACTGTGAAGAGGGGGATGGGGTGAGAAAGGAAAGGGAATAAGACAACTGTGAAGAGGGGGATGAGGTGAGAAAGGAAAGGGGATAAGACAACTGTGAAGAGGGGGATGAGGTGAGAAAGGAAAAGGGGAAGACAACTGTGAAGAGGGGGATGGGGCGACAAAGGAAAAGGGAATAAGACAACTGCGAAGAGGGGGATGACGAAGGGGATAGGACAAAGGCAGAAAAGCGGTACGGGAAAAGTAAGAAGAGGCAGCAAGCAAATTGGGGATGGGGCAAGTGTGAAGAAGCGGATACAAACGAAGATGAAGAAAGGGGCGGGGAGAATAAGGGGGGGGGGAGACAAATGAGAAGATAATAGAAAAACAATAGACGAAGAGGAGGATGGGACAAGGCACGATAAGGAAACCCAAAATAAACAGGCTCAGAAATGTCAAATGAAAATTAGTAAACATAAATGAAACAGACAAAGGAACAAAAGCAAAACAAGACAAGGAAATCAAGTTCAGGAAATGAAGCAAGGAAACAAAACAAGCAAGTATGGAAAAGGGGAAATCAAAGAGAGATGTAAGATAAGAGAGCGGAGGTCGAAGGGAACGCGCGAAGAATGAAGAGCCGAGGGGAGCCGAGGGGAGACGAGGGGAATATGAGTTCTTTAACCGAAGGGGAGGAGAGCCTCGGAGATAAGGCCGCGAGACACTAGAAACACCGAGGGTCGGCCAGCGTGGTGAGGTTGGTGAAGCGGAAGCTGGACGGACGGTTTCTCTCCTACAGCTGGTCCCTGTCCAACCGGGCGTCTCTCCTGCTGCTCTCTCGCTCTTCCCCTCTCGGTTTCTCTCGTTCTCTCTCTCTCTCGGTTTCTCTCGTTCTCTTTCTCTCTTTCATTCTCTCTCTCTCCCTTTTTCTCTTTCTCCTTCTCTCTCCCTCGTTCCCCCCGACTCTCTCTCTCTCTCTCTCTCTCTCTCTCTCTCTCTCTCTCTCTCTCTCTCTCTCTCTCTCTCTCTCTCTCTCTCTCTTTCTCTCGTTCTCTTTCTCTCTTTCATTCTCTCTCTCTCCCTTTTTCTCTTTCTCCTTCTCTCTCCCTCGTTCCCCCCGACTCTCTCTCTCTCTCTCTCTCTCTCTCGAAGAAGAAGAAGAAGAAGAAGAAGAAGAAGAAGAAGAAGAAGAAGAAGAAGAAGAAGAAGAAGAAGAAGAAGAAGAAGAAGAAGAAGAAGAAGAAGAAGAAGAAGAAGAAGAAGAAGAAGAAGAAGAAGAAGAAGAAGAAGAAGAAGAAGAAGAAGAAGAAGAAGAAGAAGAAGAAGAAGAAGAAGAAGAAGAAGAAGAAGAAGAAGAAGAAGAAGAAGAAGAAGAAGAAGAAGAAGAAGAAGAAGAAGAAGAAGAAGAAGAAGAAGAAGAAGAAGAAGAAGAAGAAGAAGAAGAAGAAGAAGAAGAAGAAGAAGAAGAAGAAGAAGAAGAAGAAGAAGAAGAAGAAGAAGAAGAAGAAGAAGAAGAAGAAGAAGAAGAAGAAGAAGAAGAAGAAGAAGAAGAAGAAGAAGAAGAAGAAGAAGAAGAAGAAGAAGAAGAAGAAGAAGAAGAAGAAGAAGAAGAAGAAGAAGAAGAAGAAGAAGAAGAAGAAGAAGAAGAAGAAGAAGAAGAAGAAGAAGAAGAAGAAGAAGAAGAAGAAGAAGAAGAAGAAGAAGAAGAAGAAGAAGAAGAAGAAGAAGAAGAAGAAGAAGAAGAAGAAGAAGAAGAAGAAGAAGAAGAAGAAGAAGAAGAAGAAGAAGAAGAAGAAGAAGAAGAAGAAGAAGAAGAAGAAGAAGAAGAAGAAGAAGAAGAAGAAGAAGAAGAAGAAGAAGAAGAAGAAGAAGAAGAAGAAGAAGAAGAAGAAGAAGAAGAAGAAGAAGAAGAAGAAGAAGAAGAAGAAGAAGAAGAAGAAGAAGAAGAAGAAGAAGAAGAAGAAGAAGAAGAAGAAGAAGAAGAAGAAGAAGAAGAAGAAGAAGAAGAAGAAGAAGAAGAAGAAGAAGAAGAAGAAGAAGAAGAAGAAGAAGAAGAAGAAGAAGAAGAAGAAGAAGAAGAAGAAGAAGAAGAAGAAGAAGAAGAAGAAGAAGAAGAAGAAGAAGAAGAAGAAGAAGAAGAAGAAGAAGAAGAAGAAGAAGAAGAAGAAGAAGAAGAAGAAGAAGAAGAAGAAGAAGAAGAAGAAGAAGAAGAAGAAGAAGAAGAAGAAGAAGAAGAAGAAGAAGAAGAAGAAGAAGAAGAAGAAGAAGAAGAAGAAGAAGAAGAAGAAGAAGAAGAAGAAGAAGAAGAAGAAGAAGAAGAAGAAGAAGAAGAAGAAGAAGAAGAAGAAGAAGAAGAAGAAGAAGAAGAAGAAGAAGAAGAAGAAGAAGAAGAAGAAGAAGAAGAAGAAGAAGAAGAAGAAGAAGAAGAAGAAGAAGAAGAAGAAGAAGAAGAAGAAGAAGAAGAAGAAGAAATAAAGATAATAATGATAAGAAGAATAAGAATAAGAAAGAAAACCGCAGTAGCTCATTCGAATACGCGCAAACATGTAAAGCGGCGCGGCGAATAGCGAGGGGATTGAATATAGCCTTCCATTTTTCGCGTCCCGGTCGCCACAATGCTTACCTGCCACCGGCCCGTCTCCCAGCGCGACACCGACACAAAAAAATACTGATGCTCCTCACCGAGACCCGACAACCCTCGGTAGATATCAC
This sequence comes from Penaeus japonicus, assembly GCA_017312705.2. Lineage (NCBI taxonomy): Eukaryota > Metazoa > Arthropoda > Malacostraca > Decapoda > Penaeidae > Penaeus > Penaeus japonicus. Next base: position 425,209 of record BOPN01000259.1, read on the forward strand.
GCAAGATAAAACTCCAGACGCGGCGGTGGATGTCTGCGGGAGGCTGTCCGAATGGAGTGGGTGTGGGAGTGGGAGGTGGGAGGTGGGTGTGGGTGTGGGTGTTGGAGGTGGGAGGTGGGTGTGGGTGTTGGTGTGGGAGTGGAAGAGGGGGTGTGAGTGTTGGTGTGGGAGTGGGAGGTGGGTGTGGGTGTGGGTGTGGGTGTGGGTGTGGGTGTGGGTGTGGGTGTGGGTGTGGGTGTGGGTGTTGGTGTGGGAGTGGGAGGTGGGTGTTGGTGTGGTGTGGTGTGGGAGTGGGAGGTGGGTGTGGGTGTTGGTGTAGGAGTGGGAGAGGGAGAAGGAATTTAAGTGGGTGTGGGGTAGGGGAGGGAGTGGGTTGGGGAGGGACAGGCATTGGAGGTTCGAGTGATAGTGGGAAAGGCAGAGGAAGTAGGAGTAGGGGAAGGAGTTGGAGTTGGAGTGGGAGTTGGGGTTAGAGTGTAAAGTGTGCGAGGAAGAGGGAATGAGAGTGAGAATGAGAATGAGAGAAAGAGCAGGAAGCAGAATCTGAAGACTGTTTACATGGCAGAGAGAAACCAAGAAACAGAAAGACAAGTAAAACCGGGAGTCCTAAGAATCCCAAACAAAACGAGAAACTTCGGAAGACAAAACCGGAGTGATAGACTAAAACTGGGACGAGCGACAGAACACAAAGAGATACGAAGTTTTAGAACGAAAGAGAGTTATGATCGTTGATAGGAGCGCGAGAATAAGATTGAGGATGTATATTATTTTTGGAGAGACAGAGGCAGAGACGGAGACAGGCAGAGGTAGACACAGAGACAGAAACAGAAATAGAAACAGAAACAGAAACAGAAACAGAAACAGAAACAGAAACAGAAAAAAACAGAAGCAGGCAGAGACAGAGGCAAGCAGACAGAGACAGAAACAGACATAGACAGAGGCAGAGAGAGAGAGAGGTAAAGGCAGAGGCAGAGAGAGAGAGAGAGAGAGAGAGAGAGAGAGAGAGAGAGAGAGAGAGAGAGAGAGAGAGAGAGAGAGAGAGGACGCCCTTTAAGGATGATTCCACGAATGGGATATTGTGCGTAGCAAGAGTATTGTAGCAACTGTATCATGTACCTGAATAATTGCACAGCTTTGAGAGCCGTCGGTCTGTACAGTGCGAAGGGCGCCAAGTAACTGATAAAGAAGTCGGAGGGAAAGAGCAGATTTGGAAGAGATTAGCGGGGGAGCGAGTAGTAAGGAAGAGGGAAAGTGAAAGGAGGGAAGGGGGGGAGAAAGAGACAGGAGGAAAAGAGAAAGGAGGAAGGGAGGGCAAAAGAGATTGAAGGGAAAGGGAAAAGGTAAAAGGAGAAAGGAGAGAGAGATAAAAAAGGAGAGAGAATGGAGAGAGAGAGAAAGAAAAAAAGAGGAAGAAGAGAGGGAGAAAGAGAGAGAATGGGAGAGAGAAAGAAAGGAAGAAGATTAAGAGAAAAAGAGAGAAAGGCGGGAGAGAGAAAGACAGAGAAGAGATAAGAGGAGAAACAGAGCCAAAGAGAGAGGAGAAGGAAAGCAAAGAGGAGAAACAGAGCCAAAGAGAGAGGAGAAGGAAAGCAAAGAAAGAAAAATCCTGGATGAATGACAGTGTAAATTGCGCCATGGTTAATTACGGAAGCGGGGATGCCATTGCTTAAGAGATCAAATGAGTGACTCGAGTGAGAAAGGAAGAACATGGGCGCAAGCAGAGGAAGGGATGTGCTTGAGGAAAGAGTGCATTTCGGTGTGTGAGGTAAAAGGAGGCGGAGATGAAAGTACTTGGGGGGGAGGGGGGGGCACAGTATGAAGTATGGAAGGAGTGGGGGAGGGGAGGGGAAGGAGAAGAGGAAGAAGGGAAAAGAGGAATAAGAGGGAGAAAAACTATAAAGGAAAATTAAAAAGAGTAGAAAAATAGAAATAAATATAAAAAAATAAGGAAAATAAAAATAAAATAAAAGAAAGAACGACGGCGACAAGGAGGAGGAGAAGGAGGAAGAAGAGAAGAAGGGGTAGGGTAGGAGAGCAAGGAGGAGGAAGAAGAAGAAGAAGAAGAAGAAGAAGAAGAAGAAGAAGAAGAAGAAGAAGAAGAAGAAGAAGAAGAAGAAGAAGAAGAAGAAGAAGAAGAAGAAGAAGAAAAAGAAGAAGAGAATAAAGAAAAAGGGAGGAGGGTGTCCGAGAGGAGAGTCAGCGGTTCCTTGGCAACACCTTATTCGAGAGCGGATGCCGATCCCTCGACGAATTCAAAAGTTGACTTGGGACTTTAATTACTCCCCCTGTTCCGATGTGACATGAGCTCATTTTAATCAGACGTGATCGCACCGCCATGTAAATTGAACTAATCTCGCTCGCTCCCCTTTCCTCTTTGGGGGGGGGGGGTTGTCGGGCGGGCAGGGAAGGGGGTTTACCTGAAAGTCTCTATGGTACTTCTCCTCCCCCCCCCACCACCACCTCCCTCCCCCCTCCACACCCATCTCACTTCTCATTGTCGGGTTGCTTCACCTCTTCGCTTTAATCCGTAGGTCTGATTCCTCTTTTGGACTTCATCATCGCTCGTCATTTAGCATACCTCATTAATCCCCACTCGGCAAACCTCTTCTCCCATCTTTTAAGCTTCCTCATCTTCCGTCATTTAGCATACCTCATCTCCCCTCATTAAGCTCACTTCGCCTCCCCTCATTTAACTTATCTTCCTCCTGCCCAAAGAGCCTCACTCCCCCCCCCCCATCACCCCGTGCCTCCCTCCCCCCCATCACCCCTCCTCCTCCTGAAGGACATTACCCAATTCACCCCCTATCTTCAGAGCTCCCTGTCCCCCCCCTCCCCCCTCCTTCTCTGTCGCCCTCCCCTGAAGGATATAACCCCATCGTCTTCCTAACCCCCCCCCCCCGATCCCCCTCCCCTGCCCCACTCCCCTGCCCCCTCCCCCTGCAGGCCATTCCCGTGTGTCTGGAGGAGGACGGAGCGAGGCGCGGCGGGACGAGGGACGACTTGCACATGGCGCGATTTCCTTGCTTTCTCTGCGCCTCCGCCATCCTTCGGCGTCTACTTATTCCGCCTTTGATGATAATGGATCAGCGGGCGGGGCTGCGTCGTGCTGCATTGCTCGAGGGAGCTGGTTCCGCGGCGCTTTTTCATTATCGGTTATACTCGCTTTTTTTCCTTACGTGTTGCTTGCTTTGTTGGCCTTTTTCTGGTGCTCTTTTTTTGATTCGTTCCTTTTTGTCTATATTGTTCACATCTCACTTTCTCTCTCTTCTCAAGGGTCTTTTTTCTACTTCTGTTATGATTACTCGTTCTTCTAGCCGCTAACTCATCCTTTTCTTATCTCCTTCCCTCCCCCCACCCCCCCCTCTCTCTCTCTCTCTCTCTCTCTCTCTCTCTCTCTCTCTCTCCCTCTCTCTCTCTCTCTCTCTCTCTCTCATTCTCTCTCTCTCTCTCTCATTCTCTCTCTCTCTCTCTCTCTCTCTCTCTCTCTCTCTCTCTCTCTCTCTCTCTCTCTCTCTCTCTCTCTCTCTCTCTCTCTCTCTCTCTCTCTCTCTCTCTCTCTCTCTCTCTCTCTCTCTCTCTCTCTCTCTCTCTCTCTCTCTCTCTCTCTCTCTCTCCTCCCTCTCCCTCTCCCTCCTATCTCTTTCCCTCTCCCTCTCTCTTTCTCCCTCTCCCTCTCTCTTTCTCCCTCTCCCTCTCTCTCTCTCCCTCTCTCTCCCTCTCCCTCTCCCTCTCCCTCTCCCTCTCCCTCTCCCTCATCCTCTCCCTCTCCATCATTCTCTCTCTCTCCCTCTCCCTCTCCCTATTCCTGTATCTCCCACCTTGCTTCATCCCATGCCCAATCTCCCCTTCTTTTTTTTCTTTCCTCTTCCCTATCCCCTCCCTTCTTCCCTCCTTCCCCCTCCCCGTTCTCCCAGCTTCCCCCACCTACCTACCCTCCTTCCACCCCCTCCCCTGGTCCCCTCCCCCCTTCTCCATCTCCCCTGCCCCCCCTCCCTTCCCCCCTTCTCCCCGATCTCCCAGCTTCCCCCACCTACCTACCCTCCTTCCACCCCCTCCCTGGCTCCCTCCCCTAGCCCCTCCTCCCTTTTCTCCACCTCCCCTGGCCCCCCCTGCCCCCTTCTCCACCTCCCCTGACCTCCCTCCCCCCTTCTCCACCTCCCCTGCCCCCCCACCCTCCTCCCTTTTCCACCTCCCCGTTACTATTGAAGGCTCCCGGACAGTTCATGCTGCAGTGGATCACAAAGCGGACGCGTGATGCACCGAACGTCGCCGCAGCCGAGACCGCGTGTTGGGTGCCAGTAAGCGACCTCGGGTGGGACGCCTTCTCCACGGTGTCCTTGGCCGGGAGAGGTCTGCCGCTCCGGGTTCCCTTCCCTTCCTTCCCTCCCTCCCCCTTCCTTCCTTCCTTCCTTCCTTCCCTCCCTCCCTCCCCCTTCCCTCCCTACCTCCTTCCTTCCCTCTCCCTTCCCTCCCTCCCCTTTCCCTTCCCTCCCTACCTCCTTCCCTCCCTCCTTACCTCCTTCCTTCCCCCTTCCCTCCCTACCTCCTTCCCTCCCTACCCTCCCTCCCTCCCTCCCCCTTCCCTTCCCTTCCTTCCCTCCTTCCCTCCTCCCTTCCCTTTCCCTCTCTCCTCCTTCCCTACCTCCCCCCTTCCCTCCCTCCTTCCCTCCCTTCCCTCCCTCCCCTTTCCCTTCCCCTTCCCTCCCTCCCTCCCTCTTCCCCTTCCCTCCCTCCCTCCCTCCCTCCCTCAGTCGCAGTCCTTGCTCGCTCGGATGTGATAGATGTTGCGCCAAAGACGACCGGCTGTTTGGCGCGGTCGTCGGGCTGCTGGAGTCGCCTTCTCTTCGGGGCGATTGATCACCTTTTTGGTGTTGGTGTGTTTGTTTGTTTCTTTTTTTTTTTTTTTTTTTTTTTTGCTTTTGTGGATTTTATTATTATTATTTGTGTGTGTGTGGTCTGATGATTTTTATTTTTCTGTTTTATCTTATTTTAGATAGTATGTATATATTTCTTCTATATTTAGTATGATATGTTACCCCCCCCCCCCACACACACACATATTCATTATTCATACATACACACACACACACACACACACACACACACACACACACACACACACACACACACACACACACACACACACACACACACACACATGTATGTATGTATGTATGTATGTATGTATGTATGTATGTATGTATGTATGTATATATATATATATATATATATATATATATATATATATATATATATGTATGTATATTTGTTTGTTTGTATAGGTATATCCAAACATTTACATTCTCATTTACATTCTGTGTGTGCGCCTTTTTAATAGATTTTATGACTGGTATATCCGTTTCGAAATTCGCTCCTTTGTGCTATATGAAAACTTCCTCATTTTAATTTTGTAATTGACGTGACCGACATGCATTCGTCATTCCAGTCTAATTCTCTGGGTATATTTTTTCATGTTATTCATACGCCGTTAGGTCGTGCTTATTCCGCTCGCCTGCATGTTTACTTATTATCGACCCCCGATCTCTGCACAAGGAGAGGACGAGGAGGCCCTTGGGAGGAATGAGAGGCGGTGGGAAGAGGGAGGGGTGGGGGGAGGGGGAGGGGAAGAGGGAGGGGGAGGATTAAGAGGGGAGGGGAGGGTGGCTGGGAAGCGGGAGAGGGAGGGCGAGGGAAAGGGAAGGGGAGGAGAGGGGAGGGGAGGGGGATAAGGAGTGGGAGAGGGAGGCGCAGTGAACGGGAAGGGGAGGTGGAGGTGGAGGTGGAGGTGGAGGTGGAGGTGGAGGTGGAGGTGGAGGTGGAGGTGGAGGTGGAGGTGGAGGCAGAGGTAGAGGTAGAGGAGGGGATGAAGGTGCGGATGTGGGAGGGAAGGGAGGGGGGTGGAGGTCGGGGGAAGGGAAAGGGGGTGGAGGTAGAGAAAGAGGAGGTGGAGCTAGAGATAGAGGTGAAAGGAGAGATGGAGATGGAAAAAGGGAGGTGGAAAGGGGTGGGGAGGGGAGGGAGGAAGGGGGGAAGGGGAAGAGAGGAGATGATGAGGGAAGAAAGGAGAAGAAGAAAATAATGATGATGATAATAATAATAATAATTATTAGTAGTAGTAGTATTATAATAGCAATAATAATAATAATGATAAGAAGAGAGAGAGAGAGAGAGAGAGAGAGAGAGAGAGAGAGAGAGAGAGAGAGAGAGAGAGAGAGAGAGAGAGAGAGAGAGAGAGAGAGAGAGAGAAAGAGAACATGAGAGAGAAAGAACAAGAACAAGAAGAGGAGGAGAGCGAGTGAGTGAGACTTAGAGAAGGTAGACAGAGAGTGTGTGTCGACAGAGATAGAGTGTGTAGACAGAGAGAGTGAGGCAGAAAGAGAGAGTGAGTGTGTGTAGACAGAGTGTGTGCGTGTGTGTGTGTGTGGACAGAGAGAGAGAGTGGGTGTGTGTGTGTAGATAGATAGAGAGAGATAGTGTGAGTGGACAGAGAGAGAAAGAAAGAAAGAAAGAAATAGAGAGAGAGGACGAAGGGAAGGAAGAAAGGTTCCCTTCACTCAGGAACTTTAGAGGAATGACGTATTAAAGTGAAGGAATAAGTTTACGATCTCACGGAAAGTGTTGGGACGGTGAGGGAATAGCAAGTGCTGAGGCGCTGAGGTGCTGAGGAGGACGAGGGCAGCTGCTGCTCCTGTGGCCACTCTGCCAGTATTTGCCGACGGATGGCATCGTGTTGGCCGTATTGTTGATTGCATAGTGATCATTATAGCTATGCCACCGAGTCAGTGCCCACGGGGATTGTCTGTAAAAGCTCGCCCTAGAGTGAGTTGGCGGGTAAATTGTATGGAGCTGGTTCGAGCCTACTCTGAGACTCTTGTTAGGTCGTGTGGTCTAGTTGGTTTAGTACTTTCGGGCTGACTCCTGAGAGCCGCAGAGATCCCGGGTCAGGGAGGTATGTTATGCGTCTATAGCAATGCGGCATTACACTATTCCATCTTAGATAGGAACACCAGTCGTGATGTCAAGATTGATAATGACATTGATAATAATGACAATGATAATTGTGGCAATTAGAGTATTACTGACAGTTAGGATTATCGTGAAAATGATAACTTTGATGATAACTATTTTAGATTGGTTATAGTATTAATAGTATTGATATATTATGATAAAAATATAATTAATGATAACAAGAATGACACTAATCATGATGATAATGTCCAACGAGCCATATTAATGATGATAGTAACGAAAAACTCAAAAGTATCTATTTTAGTTAAGGAAATACCAATGATATGTCGATTCTGGTGCTATTTTGATTGAATTTGAATTTTTGTTTTATTCAGAATCATTATTAATTAAGCCTATAAGTTACTCTTTTCAGTGGAAACAGTAGCGCAATGGTAGCACTGTAAGGTACACACACTCTGATATCCACGGTATAGCTGGACTCGGCGAAGGCTGTTCCTCAACTGCTGTTCCTCGACTGCGAACAGTTGCATCGGTTGCAGCAGATCGGAAGTGGGTCACGGCGACGGCCTTTTTTCACGGCGGAAATGATAAGAGCGCTCGGTGACGGAGGTGACGGTAGCGTAGCGGTATTAGTTACGATATTGATAATGGCGACGGCGAGAGCGGGTTGCGGGTTGCGGGTGGCGGGGTCTGTGCCGCAGGTTCCCCTCAGGGTTTTTTTTGTTTTTTTTATTATTATTATTCCTGCAGGTGCTTTTCCCCCGGTGTTTCCCCCTGCGGCGTTGCGCTTCCAGTGTGTCCCTTCGCTACTTTACCCCATGGTGTTTTTTTCCCCAACGCTGTTTCCCTTTTGGAAGTTTTTCATCCTACGTTTCCTCTCCGCTGTTCCACCCTCTCCACGACTCCTCTCCACGAGACCAGTTGTCAACCGCATCCTCACCGCTGCGACTTTGCATTCACTCGCGGACAGCATTATTTGGTGGCGCCGCTTCTGCACGCGGTGCAGGAGGCATCGATTATGAATGAGGGGAACCGGTACGTAGAAACTGCGGCCTTTTGTTACCCAGGTAGCCAAAGATTTGAATGCGTCGGAGGCTACGTTTACACGCTCTTTCACCCCCCCCCCCACCCCTGTTTCTCTCTCACTCTTTCTTAGGCGGTCTTCTCTCTATCTCCTCGCTCTCTCTATCTATCTATCTATCTATCTATCTATCTATCTCTTTCTCTTTCTATTTCTCTCTTTTCCTCTCTTTATCTCCCTCTCTTTCTCTCACGTTCACTTTGTCCCTCTCCCTCTCCTTTTGTCCCTTTCACTTTGTTCCTCCCCCTCTCCCTTTATCTCTCTCTATCTCCCTCTCCCTCTCCCATTCCCTCTTTTTGTCCCTCTCTCTCCCATTCCCTCTTACTCTCACTTTGTCCCTCTCTCTCCCATTCCCTCTCGCTCTCACTTTGTCCCTCTCCCGTTTCCTGTGCCTCTCGCTCTCACTTTGTCCCTCTCTCTCCCATTCCCTCTCGCTCTCACTTTGTCCCTCTCTCTCCCATTCCCTCTCGCTCTCACTTTGTCCCTCTCTCTCCCCTCATCTCCGCCCTTGACTTTGTATACTATCGACGCCTCCCCTCTGGCTCTCACTTTTGTCCCTCTCTCCCATTTCCTCTCGCTCTCACTTTCTCCCTCTCCCGTTTCCTGTGCCTCTCGCTCTCACTTTGTCCCTCTCTCTCCCATTCCCTCTCGCTCTCCCTTTGTCCCTCTCTCTCCCATTCCCTCTCGCTCTCACTTTGTCCCTCTCTCTCTATCTCCCTCTCCCTCTCCCTTTGTCCCTCTGTCTCCCATTCCCTCTCGCTCTCACTTTGTCCCTCTCTCTCCCATTCCCTCTCGCTCTCACTTTGTCCCTCTCGCTCTCCCTTTGTCCCTCTCTCTCCCATTCCCTCTCGCTCTCCCTTTGTCCCTCTCTCTCCCATTCCCTCTCGCTCTCCCTTCGTCCCTCTCTCTCCCATTCCCTCTCGCTCTCCCTTTGTCCCTCGCTCTCACTTTGTCCCTCTCGCTCTCCCTTTGTCCCTCTCTCTCCCATTCCCTCTCGCTCTCCCTTTGTCCCTCTCGCTCTCCCTTTGTCCCTCTGACCCCGTAAAAAGAGACATTATTCTGGAATCCCGATAACCCGCAGCTGCGCGTCACCAACACTTCAAAAAATGGCGCAATAAAACTACTAATGGAAGAACCGCCTTGACGTATTTAGCATCATATGCATGACGAGGCTCAGCGTCCAGCCCAGCCACGTGTGTGATGTCAGGGGCTGGGAGGGGGAGGGGGGGAGGGGGTAAAATGGAAGGGGAGGTTGGGCAGGAGATGAGAAAGATGTATGTGTATAGCTAGGCTTAAGGGTAGGGGGCATGAGGGGTAGGGGAAGGGGCATCTGACTCGAGGTAGCCTAACGTCTTGTCACTTGCCTGCCCTGCGACGTCCACTTCCGTGGGTCGGTGGTGATATCAGGGACGAGGGGGGAGGGGGTGCACTGTGCCTATGCCTGGGCGTGTGCTTGTGATCAGTCGTTCGTAAGTCTGTCTATCGGCTTTCTTTTATCGTATTATCCTTCTATATATCTACCAATCTGGCTACCTATCCACATAGCTGTATTTCTGGCTGTCTAGCTGCCCATATGTCTGTTAACCCACTTGATCCACGTGCCGTGAACTTTTTTTAATTGTCTGAGTATTTTCTATTATTATCAGTCATGTTATGTTGTGAATTTACTCTATATTCTTCATTTTAAGATTCTGTTAATTACTAAAAAAAATGAATAGGAAAAAAACAATGTTTTTCCTTCAACATTGCCTGGTTATCAATATCACACAGAGGGTAGATATAGCCATCTGTACACATTACTGTATCTGTGGCCATCTATCAACCTGCTCCTCTGCGACGAAGTCCAAAAGCATCCGTCCATCTAGCACCTCCCCTGACGCAGCCATCTACCCATCCACTCATACATCCAACTACATCCATCCATCCATCCATCTCCCGTAGCACACTATTGTATAAGTAAACGGGCACATATACACCTTAATTAGAGAGCAATATCCTCGGAGAATACCGGAACAAAGTGGTTTTCTCTTAGGAAGAAGAACAACTGTGGTTAACAAAGCATCTTTTTTTCACCTTCTTTTCCCTTGGGCTCGTCCTTTCTTCCCCTTTCGTACTAGACTTTCTCTTTTTTTGTCTCTTTCTCACGGCCCCGGCGTGCTTTCTTTTCACTTTTTCTTTTGTTTTTCTCCGATTTCCTGCAACATCCAGATACTCGTCCACACGCGAACGCAGCCGCGCACATATATTCACTTAATGTACCTAACTACACGCTCACGCACACTGTTGCTAATATATAGGTATGCGTATGTGTATATATATAATCCATATTCCCCAATTCTGATTTTTTTTTTCATTATCATTAATAATTTGTTGACAATTTTCCGAAATCGCTGTGAATAACCTACACCTGTAGTCCTGTACCTTCAATCGTATCTTCTAAAACTTTTTTTGTTTACCTCCCAAAATTGTTTTATCTTGTTGACAACCAATACTGTAAAGATGGGATTTTGCTGCCCGTATGTAATATGTATATGTTTACCAAGTCTGGCACTGTGTCTCTATTTACATTCAACTTCTATATTGCACATAAACTCGTACCTTATATATATATATATATATATATATATATATATATATATATATAGTTCTTGTCGTGGGCCGTACTGACAGACATGGATATGAATTAATAAATTGACGTGAGTTAATGTATATGTATGCATGTACTCAATAAGAAGCGGCTTAGGTATATGTTCTAAACTTACCGCTGATGAACACATCCCCATTGTAGAGAGAGGAGTACACAGTTTTGCTCAGCCAGCTGTACGTGCGCCGGGGAGTCCGACTATATAGCAGGTTTTATAGTTTTGCACCAAACTGGGTGAATGTCGGGGTGTGAATGTCAGACATATTTTACAGAATTTTTATCGGGTACGCAGTTCTGGACACGTTACCTTATTGCAAAGAGCCTTTCGTCCTACCAATGGCCATTGTGCCTCAGCGTCTCATTTCTGTACAGCGGGTGAAAACGATGTGGCTTTGCGCCCTCTATGATTCGGTAGAGCATGTGCTAGTATGTGGCCTCAATTTAGTCTGGCTCTCTCTATGTATGGTCCCCTCTCTCTCTCTCTCTCTCTCTCTCTCTCTCTCTCTCTCTCTCTCTCTCTCTCTCTCTCTCTCTCTCTCTCTCTCTCTCTCTCTCTCTCTCTCCCTCTCTCTCTCTCTCTCTCTTTCTCTCTCTCTCTCTCTCATTCTCTCTCTCTCTCATTCTCTCTCTCTCTCTCTCTCTCTCTCTCTCTCTCTCTCTCTCTCTCTCTCTCTCTCTCTC
>BOPN01000259.1:444083-459506 GCA_017312705.2 Penaeus japonicus
TGTGTGTATCTGTATCTGTGTGTCTGTGTGCGTGTGCGCCTCCCATCCCATTCCCCGCTTTAATGTCACCCTCGTTATGCAGGGCCGCCTGGAGTACGGGCCAAAGAAATTATTTGCTTTGAGTCTCCTTCTTATCGGACTTTTTCCATGTCCTTTGGTGAAGCCCCGTTTCCTGCGCCTATTTTTGGCGGCCGGGAAAGGAGGCCGTAGCTATTGCGGCTGTTCCGGTTTCAGTATTACTGATTTTCATGTTGTTATTTTTACTATGGTTGTGCTATTACCAATGATATAGATGTTAATATTACCATCATCATTTTCATCATTAATATCTTTATTGTTTTCAGTATTATTGTGATTATTGTGATAATGTTTGTATTATTTTGAATAGTGATATGGTTATTATTATTACTGTTGTTATTGTTGCTGCTGTTGTGGTATTGTCATCTTTGTTATCATTATTATTGATGTTGCTATCATTATTATTACCAGTCATCCAGAAAAGTGGAGAAGGAGATTTCAGGAGAGCGGGCGATTGCACGCTGAAGACAAAGAGGAGCAAGACAGACGTTCCGGGGAGACGTAGAGAGCGCGGGGGAAAATTTTGCCCCGCGGAATATCAGATGTAAACAATAAGCGAAGAAAAAATCCATTTGTGGGTCAGAGTTTAGGGTCAGGTTTTCAATTGCTTGTTCATTTTCCCGAGCGCTTCCGAAGGACACGAAGAGAACGCTGCACGTTTTAGGCGGCGAATCTGCCCTTGTTTTATCGGCTTGTTTAGTTTATAAACTCGCGCTGCAGTTTTCCCCTCTTTGAAGGTCGCGCTAGTGAATGTTCGGGAGGCGGAGAATGTGTTTTTCTTGGGGAACTCTCGGGAAATGAGGTCGGAAAGAATAGGTTTTCCATTCTATGGCAATAACACCCGCGGTCCCCATTATGGCACGCCGAAGGAGCGTTGGCACGGTCGGAAGTAACGGGGTGGGGCGCCGCTCCCCCTTCCTTCCTTCCTTCCTTCCTCCCTCCCTCCTCCTACCTTTTGCGTCCCTTTCTCTCTCCTCTCCGTCTCCCCCCCCCATCCCCTTTATTCTTGCATTCCTCCCCTCTCCCTTCCCCCATCCGCCTACCCTTCTCTGCCCTCCACTCTCTCTCTTTCTCCTCTCTCCCTTCATTACTCCCCCTCTCCCTCCCCTCATCTACTACCCTCCTCTCTCTTCCTACACTCAGCCCCCCCCCCCCCACTTACATCCTCTACCCTCCTTTCCTTCGCCCTCCGTCTCACCCTTCACCCCCCCCCCCCCTCTCCCTTCACCTTCCATTTTCCCTCCTACTTCCACCTATTCCTCTCCCTCCTTACCATCCCCTTCACCGTCCCTCCCTATCCCCCCCCCCCTTTCTCATGTAGTGTAAGCGGTCGTGCGGTAACCCAGTCAGGTTAATGTAGTGACGCTGGTGGCTGTAATAATTTCCTGCTGGTGCATCTGTATGGATGATGCAGCTATGTTTTATATTTTCCTGTAATGAATGTGTACTCATGCGGTTAATGCCGCCATGTAGTTGATACAGCTGTTGAGAACACATGGAAAAAAGTTGGATTTTTTTTCCCGGCGTGTATTCAACACGTTAATACGGCGTTGTTTTACTTGGCGATTTGCATATTGTTTACAGATTCTCAATCTGAGTTGTTTCATCGTGATTTAGTCCCAGTTTTATTGGCACTAAAAACAATATCCCGCATCGGCTCGTTAATGTTGCCCCTGGCGATCGAGATGGAATCGCTCAGCATTGCTGGGACTTACAAAGCGACCGCGGAATACGGCCGTCAAGGCACAAGGTTTCCTGATTCTGCAAGAGAGGGGGGAGAGGGGGAGAAGGAGGGAGGGGGAAAGAGGGAGAGGGAGGTAAGGAAAAGAGGGAAAGGGAGGAAGGGAGAATGGGAGAGAGAGGGAGGGAACGAGTGGAAAGAAAAGAGGGAGGAAGGGAAAGAGGGAGAGGGAGGTAAGGAAAAGAGGGAGAGGGAGGAAGGGAGAATGGGAGAGAGGGAGGGAACGAGTGGAAAGAAAAGAGGGAGGGAGGGAAAGAGGGAGAGGGAGGGAGGGAAAAGAGGGAGAGGGAGGAAGGGAGAATGGGAGAGAGGGAGAGAACGAGTGGAAAGAAAAGAGGGAGGGAGGGAAAGAAGGAGAGGGAGGGAGGGAGGAAGGGAGGGAGGGAAGAAGGGAGAGATGGAGGTGGGGAAAGAGAGAGGGATGGAGGTGGGGAAAGAGAGAGAGGGATGGAGGGGGAAGAGGGAGAGGGAGGGAGGGGAAAGAGAGAGAGGGAGGAAGGTGAAAGAGAGAGAGAGAGAGAGAGAGAGAGGGGGGGGGGAGGGAGGGAGGGAGGGAGGGGGGGAGGGAGAGAGAGAGAGAGAGAGAGAGAGAGAGAGAGAGAGAGAGAGAGAGAGAGAGAGAGAGAGAGAGAGAGAGGGGGGGGGGAGGGAGGGAGGGAGGGAGGGGGGGAGAGAAAAACCGCGGCAAAAAGGGGACGAGAAAGAAACCTGGTCTGTAATAACCCGCATTAAACCGACGCTCGTCCTAAAACCTTGGCTTTATGGGCTGTGGAAGGTCATGGTGCCATTTTCGTATCATCTCTGGGATTTCTGACTCATATAAAGAAGGCTTTAAGTGCTGTCTTGCTGTTAAAAAGCCGGGCTGGTTATCTCGCACGGTTGGTTAGAGGGCGAGGGCCCGAGGGTTAGAGGCAGGGGGGGATGGGGGGAAGGGGGATCTTCTGTGGAGCGGGTAAAGTTGTTTCGTTGATGTCATAGCATATTTATTTATTATTTAAATTTATTTTCTTTCCATTCTCTCCTTTTTCTCCCCCCCCCCCCACACTTCGGACTGTTAGGAACACATCGAGCCGCATCTGTGTCCGCGGTGTCTCCGGGACGAAGGTCTTCCAGCAACAGCTAAGGGACTGCGATTTGTCCACAATATTGGCGGGCGAAACGAGCGGCCGTAAAGATGTAAGAATTTTGAAAACCGCGACCGATATTTGCATTTTGATCAATTCATTGCGAGTTGCTGCCTGTTGGCATGATGAGGCCGGGGGGGGGGGGTAGCCAAATGCTGTTTATGTGCGGTTTAGAATTTTATGGTTCTGTTAGAGTATAGATTTACAAGAAGATGATGAAAAAAAAATAGAGAGAGGGTGAGGGATAAAGGAGGGGGGGGGGAGAGAAGAAGAAGAAGAAAGAAATAGATCTCACAGTTGGCGTGTCCTGCAGCCAGATCCAGGTCAAGAAGTATCCCGGGAGCGAAGCGGCAATCCATTTTTCCCCCTTTGGTAATTTATGGCCGCCCGATGAGGCCCAGGCCCGATCCAAGGCTCCCGAGAGAAGCTACGTTTTATTATTTGTTCATTTGTGGCTCGATTCCTCGCTGGGCCTGGGCGCGGGGGCAGGACTGGAAGGGAAGCAGGGCGGCTCCTGGCGGTCTGTGCGTGTGAGTGTGTGTGTGTGTGTGTGTGTGTGTGTGTGTGTGTGTGTGTGTGTGTGTGTGTGTGTGTGTGTGTGTGTGTGTGTGTGTGTGTGTGTGAGAGAGAGAGAGAGAGAGAGAGAGAGAGAGAGAGAGAGAGAGAGAGAGAGAAAATACACTAAACATAGGGCGAGGACTGTTATGATGGCCATAAATAGTGGGTAAGAATTGATGGAGGGTCAGAGCTTTAGATCGGGGCCATAGTTCAGATGGTGAGTTTTAGAAAGGGTAACTTTGATGATGATGATAACTATGATTATAACGATGATATTATTAATAACATCAATAATAATGAAATCGATGGCAATGACAGTAATTATACCACTATTGCTACCACTTCTGCTGATGATAATAATGATAATGATAATGACAATAAGAATGATAATGATAGTAACGATGATGGTGATCATGATAATCGTAAAAAGAACAATGTTAAAAATAATGATGATGATAATGATAATGATAATGTTGATAATGATGATAGTAATAATGATAATGATTATTATTACTATTATTTCATGATGATAATAGTAATAGTAGTAGTAATTGCAATAATCATATCTATTATCATTATTATTAATGTTATGCATAATTATAGCACCGATTATGATGCTAATAATGATAATAATAAGGAGAAAAAAAAAGAAAATTAGACAACGAAGAGCCCGAGGGTTTGCGCTTGCTTTGAAGGACCTTTTTACGCGAAGGGGACTCCGGGCCTCGGGGGGCGGGGGGGGGGGGTCCGGCGGCACAGGGGTGTTACGGAAACGATTGAGGATAATGAAGAGCGAAGCTAGGAAATCGTCCCGGGATCGGAAGATCGAGGTGTGGGACGAATGTAGGGCGCCATTTTTTTTTTCTCTCTCTCTCTCTCTCTCTTTTTGTCTTTCGTATTGTTTTTTCTTTTCTTGTTTTCTCTCTCTCTCTCTCTCCATTTAATAGGGGAAGGCATAGGAGTGAGGGGGGGGAACTTTGTGTTTGTGGGGGGATGGGGGGGAGGGGGCATAGTTGTGAGGTGGGGACTGGTTGGTGTCGGGCGAGGATCGATGTTTCGGTACTGCAGTGGAGCTTCCGGTGTGAGAGTGAGCATGTGTGTGGCGGGGGTTAACTGCAGCCTTTCATGGTGCCCCTCCCGTCCTCTCCCTCCTCTCCCCTCTTCTCCTCTCCTCTCCTCTCCTCTCCTCTCCTCTCCTCTCTTCTCCTTTTCTCTTCCTCTCTTTTCCCTCCCATCCTCTTCTTCACTTTACTCCATTCCTCCTCCCCCTCCCCCTTTTCCTCCCTTCTCCTCCTCCACTTCCCCCTCCTCCACTTCCCCCTCCTTCTCCTCCTCCACTTCCCCCTCCTTCTCCTCCTCCACTTCCTCCTCCTCCTCCTCCTCCTCCTCCTCCTCCTCCTCCTCCTCCTCCACTTCCTCCTCCTCCTCCTTCTTCTTCTTCTCCTCCTCTAACTCCTTCTCCTCCTCCACCACCACCTCCTTCTCCTCCTCCTCCCCCTCCTCCTCCTCCTCCTCCTTCTTCTCCTCCTCTAACTCCTCCTTCCCCTCCTCCTCCACCACCTCCTCCACCTCCTCCTCCTCCTCCTCCTCCTCCTCCTCCTCCTCCTCCTCCTCTTCCTCCCTTCCTCCTCCGTCCGTCCTCTTCCTCTCCCCTTCCTCCCTCACTCCCTCTTCCCCTCCCCACACATTTTCCCCCTCTCATTGTGCATCTAGCGCCCCTCTTCCTCGCGAGCTGAAAGGCCCCTTTTCTGATGGATGCGGGTTTTCACGATGGGGGGGGGGGGTGTAGAGGTAGAATTGGAGAGAGGGAAGGAGGGAGGGAAGGAGGGAGAGGGAGAGAGAGGGGGAGAGGGAGAGAGAGGGGGAGAGGGAGAGAGATAGGGAGATCGAGAGATAGGGAGATAGAGAGAAAGAGAGATAGAACGAAAGAGATATAGAGCGATAGAGATAGGGCTAGAGAGAGAGAGAGAGAGAGAGAGAGAGAGAGAGAGAGAGAGAGAGAGAGAGAGAGAGAGAGAGAGAGAGAGAGAGAGAGAGAGAGAGAGAGAGAATGAGAGAGAATGAGAGAGAATGAGAATGAGAAATGAGCATGAGCCTTCATACAATAGCATAATTAAGTCCGTTCATAATATCATCTTGCTCATATTTCTGGGACGGCATTTAGTGGGGCATCTTGTCTTCGAGGAGCAGTGCGGGATGCAGAAGATTTGGGTACGTCCTGATGCTACCGATGTAGGTCACAATGGGACAGACCCGCGTACCTGCCAGCATGAGTGGGACATGTCAATATTCTGATATCATACCCTAATGACTATACCTACTTTGGACCCTGGGTGATAAACTCTAGGGGCTTCGATATCACGTTTGACTTAGTTGTGAGGCGTCTCGGTATCTTAATTAAGGATATATTCTGAAATGTCGAGTTAAGTTTCGTCGAAGCCACTTTTTATGTGACAAAATTGGAGTCTTTCCCGAAGGAGCGTTAGTATCGTTAGAATCGAGTCTGATAAGAGAACAAATCATGAAGTTATGGGTTATTGTGTCCAGTGAATGTGAGATAGTCATGATAAAGTCAGGGTACAACCTGTATCAGTAATAAGTGGAATGATATTTAGTAGATATTTGGTATTAGTGCATGTGGATACGAACAGCATATTGCAATACTGCATTGTATTTTTCAGGGGAAAACTTCGCAAGAACGAGCTAATAAAACTTGCACAGCGTTTGATCTCGAGAATCTATTCATTTGCATATGACTGATTGATGACGATGTGATTTCGTGAAAGTGCTATTTTTAAGTTGATTTTTGGTGATTAAAACATTGTTTTAGGATAAATCCGCGTGTTAAGTTGCGATCATATGCAACTTACCTAGAACAATTACAGTGACCATTAACCACACTTTTCATTCTTGGTTCCAGGGCGTGGCCACGGTAGTGTAGAAGCCTTATCGTCCCGGACAGTAGCTACAACAACCAGCACTCTTGGTGGTCCATCATGGCTGATACGGTAAGTCCGATATCCTTGTTAATTAATGTCTACTCTTCATGTCCTTTTGATTATTATTATTCATGTTTTGGATCTGATGCCGCATGGACTATAGCTTGCGTAGCGTGTTCCTGCAGAACCCGCATTCGAGGCTGCTTGCTTGTGACACAGTTATCGTTGAATGATTTTTATTTTTTCGATTTTGTTTTTTGCACTTTCCCGTCCGCTCTCGTGATTCTCGTTTTCTCGCTCGGTCCCCGCGTTCGGACCATAACGACGGCGCAGGATACCCAAGGATACCGAGAGATCCCCAGCAAGTTCTAGTATGATTCCGGAGCTGTTCCCGACGCTCAGGGCAAAGAGCTGTTGAAGGACAGCCCTTTTGTAGCGAATCAGCTGATGCTCTTCGGAAGATGGTTTTCATTTGTTAATTAATAAGCTTTCTCGCCTCCTTTCAGAATAAGAGAGAGAGAGAGAGAGAAGAAAAAAAATATATCATGCTGGTCTTTATATCCGTCATGAGAACGAACATAAGAGGAACTCGGGAGCTCATTAGATTGCTTTCTTTGCGTGTGTGTGTGTGTGTGTGTGTGTGTGTGTGTGTGTGTGTGTGTGTGTGTGTGTGTGTGTGTGTGTGTGTGTGTATGCTAATCCCGCTGATTTTCCCATCGACCTGATCATCACCGCACATTCAAGGGGAGATGATATCGCCGTCTCTCTCCGCTGCCGCCAGCTTGCAGCATCCGAGGCGGCCGCCGCTGCTATCTCTCCCGACGAGGATTCCCTTTCCCCACCCCTCCCCCACCCCTCGAAGGAGATAGGGTGCCAGGGGAAGGGGCGGGAAGAAAAATGCAAGGGCGGAGATAAGGCGTCGTCGGGTGCGAAAGGGAAACCGGAGTCGCTGTCTTTCGTGCTGACGGTAATGTGGTCTGCATGTGTAGCGCGACCTCTGCCGGCCTTAGTCTGGCTCGTGTGCTTAAAGGTATTGAGCTCATGGTGCTGCCGCCCGTGGGAGAGGGGTGGGGGTGAGGGTGGGGGAGGTAAAAGGGCGGGGGTGGGAGGCAGGGCGGAGCAGGGGAGGCCAGGAGGGTGGAGACTGCCGCTCTTCTCCTGCTCCTCTTGCTGCTTTTGCTGCTGCTCCTCTTCCTCTTACTACTACTCCTCATTTTCTTCTTCTTTTTCTCACCCTTTTCCTCCTCCTTTTCCTTCTCCGACTTTTCCTCTTCTTCCTCCTGCCCCTCCTCGTCCTCTTCTTCCTCTTCTTCCTTTTCTTCCTCTTCTTCCCCTCTTTCTTCTTCCTCCTCCTTCTCCTCCTCCTCCTCCTCCTCCTCCTCCTCCTCCTCTTCCTACCCTCTTCATCTTTCCCATTTTCTTAACCCCCCTTCTCTTCCTCCTCCTCCTCCTCCTCCCTCCACCTCCCTCGCTCTCCCTCCCCCATCCCATCCCCCCCCACATCCTCCTCTCCCCTCCGACTCACCGAGTAGCACTTGGGAAGCGAGGTCTTGTCCATATCTCCAATAGATATTGTGTTGGTTATTTGGACTCGCCAGAAACGCCGTGAGATTTTTACCTGCAGCGACGACTCAAGGAGGTACCGGTGCGGGCCATGGCGTCGCCGCGCCTCCTCTCGCTCGGGAACCGGAGAGTGCCTTTGGCCTGGCTCTTTTGCGTGCGTGTGCAGGGGTGTGCGTGTGAGAGGGAGGGAGGGGGAGGTAGGGAGGGAGGGAGGGAGGGAGGGAGGGAGGGAGGGAGGGGGGGGGGGGGGGAGGGAGGGAGGGAGGGAGGGAGGGAGGGAGGGAAGGAGTGAGAGTAAGAGTAATAATGAGAGTAATAATGAGAGTAAGGGTGAAAGTGTAAACGAAATTGAGAATAAGAGTGAGAGAGAGAGAGAGAGAGAGAGAGAGAGAGAGAGAGAGAGAGAGAGAGAGAGAGAGAGAGAG
Organism: Penaeus japonicus; assembly: GCA_017312705.2. Lineage (NCBI taxonomy): Eukaryota > Metazoa > Arthropoda > Malacostraca > Decapoda > Penaeidae > Penaeus > Penaeus japonicus. The sequence goes on from BOPN01000259.1 coordinate 452,512, forward strand.
AGAGAGAGAGAGAGAGAGAGAGAGAGAGTGAGAGAGAGAGAGAGAGAGAGAGAGAGAGAGAGAGAGAGAGAGAGAGAGAGAGAGAGAGAGAGAGAGAGAGAGATAGATAGATAGATAGATAGATAGATAGATAGATAGATAGATAGATAGATAGATAGATAGATAGAGAGAGAGAGAGAGAGAGAGAGAGAGAGAGAGAGATGGGGGAGAGAGAGAGAGAGAGAGAGAGAGAGAGAGAGAGAGAGAGAGAGAGAGAGAGAGAGAGAGAGAGAGAGAGAGAGAGAGAGAGAGAGAGAGAGAGAAGACATGCGTTAGACATGCGTTAGACATGTTATTTTGTATTTTGTAACTAACACCCACATGCCAACAAAACCTCATATAAAACACGTTTGCGTAAAAAACACTTGAAGTAACTAACCATTCACGTAAAAGAAAATGTAAAATACAAACCACTTTTCTAAATACTACAAAAGTAAGAATTTATGTATTGAGGGGGAATGTATACAATGCGAACAATATTCTTGTAAGTGTTGATATGAATGTCACTCGGTATGACATGTTATCTGAAACGGACGCAGACACTTTGGTTTATTTTTCCTTTTTCCAGCGAAAGAAAATAGCCCGGTGTGGTTATGAAAACATTTGAGGGATGGCACAGGTTTATTTTTAGATGGGATTCTTTTTTTTGCAGCCATTGAAATCTTTTCAGGAAAGTATTTTTACTACTACTATTAATATTACTATTGTTATTATCATTGTTTTTATTGTTGTTATTATTATTGTGATTATTATTATTATTATTATTATTATTATTATTATTATTATTATTATTATTGTTATTACTATTATTATTATAATTATTATTACTATATGTATTTTGGTATGCACCCATACAATTCTGGAGCTGAACAAAAAACAAGGAGAAAAAAGTACTGAAAATAACCGTTGCAGAAACAGGAGACTTACATTGTTCAAGAACCAGACACATTGAGATTTTTGTTGAACGTCGATATTCATACTATTTCTTGTATATTGAACTTGTCTGTTGAAATACATTGTCTTCCGATTGTGTTTGGTTATGCCTGTGAGCAAGTGGGGCTTGATCTTATCATATCAAGACATATTCTGTTACACATGAACATCCTATTTATTTTAATTATGCCATATTTTGGGGGCTCTAAGTGTTTTGGTTAGGATTGCCCTTACGTGTATGTACGTGTTCATTTCCTGGCGATGGTGCGCTGGCATTCCGCGCTCCAGAAGCACTTCATTGTTGTTGTTGATTTCTTATTTATTTTTTCTCTAATCAACTCCCTTGAAAAAAGTTACTGTATTTGATTCGTGTCAGTGTTGTCTTAGTCCACACAGTTATATGTTGTGTTGTGTGAAGGTCCTGATCGTTGCTTCCGTATCGCAACATTTTCTTTTGTTTGTAAGTAAATCGTCTTTCCCTTTTCGACATTTTTGGGACGCATTTGTTATTTTACCAAAGCGGAGACGATGCGCTGAGCTGAGCTGACTGGAAGAAAAAGCTTGCCGGCTGACGGATCTGACTGGTGAATTGCGTCGGCATAGCGACTGGAGGTGCCCTGACGCTCGGGTGCTTACGACGCGGCGCTGGTGGGGAACGTGGCGGGAACTACTGCTTGGAACACCTGCCTGCAGCGGGTTCTCGGAAATTATGAATTGTGTTATTCCTGTGTCGGAGGTGTTTTCCAATGGCGAATCTAAGCGAGCGTGTGAGCTTGGTTGTTGTTTGTGTTCGTGTGTTTGTGAGCGTGCCCGTGTGTTTGTATGTGGATGCGTGGTTAGGCGCGTACGTTTGTACCTGTATGTATATACAATTACTTGATTACAAATTGGACGTGCGTGTGTTCGTGATGGGATATCGGGCAACCCGGCGACTTCCACCTTATCCTCATCAGCGTCAAATATTGACTTTTAATCCCGTGTTGGCTCAGTGCTCCCCTCGCCTAATATTTATCTCTTCCTCCGCCATTGAGGAGCATGTGTTGAAGAGAGGCGCGGGGGGGGGGGACCCCTCCAGGGGGCAGGAACGGGGGCAGGGGCCAGGAAGTGCAGGAAGATGCAGATGACGAGAGGCTGACGGAGAGGGACCTTCCTAGTCGCCTTTTGTCTCGGGCGCGACGTAACCGCCACCGACGAACCGCGACGAATACAGGTCGTGTTTGTCCACCGAGATGCGGGGTGGGAGGTGGGGGGAGGGGGGGAGGGCTTCAGCGCCGGAGGACGAGGATGAGCGAGCCTTTTCACAAGACAGCACGCGCGCCCGTGCGCCCGTGTGCCCACGCCCGCATTCAGCGCGCAGGCAGGTGCTCGCGACTTGACGGAGGGAAATCGCTTCGTCTTTCTATATTTTGTTTTCTTCTCTGCTATCATTTTGCATCATATGTTGTGACGTAGATGTAGAGTCTGTGTATGAGACAGATGGTTTGCAGAAATCAGCTGGCCTGTTTGTAAACATATTTTAGTCTATTGAGAGTCCAGGCATCCATTATTTGCACCATCCCGGTACACTATTTATATGTGTGCGAGAATATATATTATATACATATATATATAAATATATATATATATATACATATACATATATATATATATATATATATATATATATATATATATATATATATGTGTGTGTGTGTGTGTGTGTGTGTGTGTGTGTGTGTGTGTGTGTGTGTGTGTGTGTGCATGTATGTATGCATGCATATGTATGTATGTATGTATATATGTATGCATGTATATATGTATATGTGTATATATTTGTATATATGTGTGTATATATATATATGTATGTATGTATGCATGTATGTATGTATGTATGTATGTATAGTATGTATTTATTTATACATTTATGTAAACACACACTTTTATTTACATACACATTGACAGGTTTTCGTGTTTTATTTTTTATGGGCCGAATGGAGTCCAGCCTGTGTGTACACGCCCCCATTCCTCCTCCCTTCCGCTGTTACGCCCCCATTCCTCCTCCCTTCCGCTGTTACGCCCCCATTCCTCCTCCCTCCCCGGCCGAAGCAGCTGGGACAGTTCCCGTGAAAGTGGCGACCGCACTCTGGCCGGGGAGGGGGGAGGGGGGAGGGGGAGGGATCGCACCCTTACATCGCCGTCGGGTCGGGCCTTGGGACGCCCGGGACACGACAGCCTCAGCCCGCAGCGACAGGACATGAGGCTGCATCCGATCCCACTGACATTGCTCTCTACTCCTTCCCCCCTTACCCCCTCTCCCTCTCCCCTCCCCCCTCTTCCGTCTTTCCCCTCCCCCTCCCTCTCCCCCTTTCCCCTCTCCCTCCTCCCTCATCCCTCCTCCCTCCTCCCCTCACCATGCCTCTCTCGCGCTTGGTTTCTGATCCATGCAGTGCGGATTGCATGACTGCCATGATTATTGATGCCGTGTCTCATTGGTGGATTCCGCTCGCCTTAGATTGCCTGGACTTCCTTGGGTCTTGGGTGAGTGCATGACGAGGATCCCTCAGATGAAGAGAGACGTGAAGTAGCTGCATGACCTTAAACTCCTTGCTTCTCTCTTTTCTGTTCTCTCCTCTCCTCTATTCACCTCTATTCTCATCTCATCTCTCTCTCTTTCTCTCTCTCTCTCTGTCTCTCTCTCTCTCTCTCTCTCTCTCTCTCTCTCTCTCTCTCTCTCTCTCTCTCTCTCTCTCTCTCTCTCTCTCTCTCTCTCTTTCTCTCTCTCTCACCTTACATCTCTTTATGTATCTTTTATTCATATGTATTGTTGTATGATATTCTCTATCTGTTATGATTAGCATTCTAGAAAATGTAGCTGTGGTATTTCAATCCTATATAACCATTTATCTTCACGGATATGTTATAATTGTTTATTGTTACGATGACTGTGGTGTAGAAACTATCATAAGCTGCACATAAAGACTAGTCTTTAGTGTTTTTATACTGTGAAAAAAATGGATCTGATCTTCACACTGAATTCCTGCTTTATTTGGCAAGTGTACAGCTTTTAGGTCAGTCTCTAGAAAGTAGCAGGGTGATCGGTTTCCACTCGCCACGGCTGAAAAAGAGTGTTTTGTGTGGCTCTATTTCAAGAGAGGGAGATGTGAGAGATGCGTCATGTTGACAGTATGCAGTGTGTGTGGAGCCGTGCTGGAACGTGAGAGGAGGAAGTGGTGCCAAGCCCTGAGTTGTGAAAGGATCATTGCTATACTGTCAGTGTGAGCGGAATACGGTGCCGTGTTGGCAGAATGGAGAGCGCAGGATGTATGCAGATTGAATAATTACGTTGATATTCTTCCTTTTCAGGAATTCCAGGAGCTGGTGTTTAGTGTTCTTAGAAGCGTGCGAGAGGGCTAGGACGAAGGGCGGAGGGGAAGAGAAGGAGTGGGCGGAGTGCGGAAAGTTAGGGCGGGCTCTGAGGAGGGGGGGGGGTGAAGTGAGGAAAATAACTAAGGCGCTGGAAAGCGTGGGCAGCTAGCGTGGGCGTAGGAAGGGTGACGATGTTAGCGTGAAGAGAGGGGAAGGAAAAGTTTGGAAAGCAGGAGTAAGGAACGGAGGATTTGACACAGAGCAAACTAGAAAGGAATGGAATATTGGGTGTAGAGCGAAAGCGAGACGGCGAGTAGCCAGACTAGGAGGAGTTCATGAAGAGTCCGATTTCATTTGGCTATTTTGAAGTTTTACCAGCCACGGATTGAGTAGTGGGCATTACAGTCACCCTAAAGCTGTCATTTGGGTTTCCTGTTATTCATTATTTTTTCCAGAATATAATCGTACTGCTTTCGTAATCTTTAGTATTGTTTAACTTTACGGGAGAAAGACTTAGGAAGGGGCTCACAAGATCATACACTTAGGACCCCGAAGGATGACGCGGAGGCTAAAAAGGGACTTCTTAAAGGACCCTTAAGGATCTGTAGTTATCATCAGTCAGGGAATTTTCAGCAAAAATTCTTCGGCTATTTGGTGCCCGAAATTTATGTCTAACCAAGCAGCATTAATGATTCCTGGAAGGAGTCTAGAAGGCCCTGGGGGGTTTGGTAAGGGCTCTCAGGGGCAGCGCGCGAGCTTCTCAGCGCAAGTTCCAGCGGTCCCTTAAGGTAATACGAGGCAGTATTAAAGAGTCCTCTGAGGTAGCAGGTAGTTTCAGGAGAAGGCAAGAGGATAGAGAGTGGGCTAGAGTGGTTAGTTGGCACAGGTTTTCCTCGGACCGGTCGGGAGCTGAGTATTTATGTGAGTAGTGGGGAGAAGATAGGAAGACAGGTGTATCAGCGGCGGTACCCAGTGGAGCCGCTCGCTCGCCGAATGTCACTCACGTTGTTTTTCTCTCCCTCTCATGCTGCTGGATTCCTGCTCACTGTGGACTACCTCCGTCACGACGGCTGCGGATGCTCTCCAACGGCGCCGACCTCCGTCGCTGCCCTCGCTTGGCCTGCCGCGCACAGCTCTGGGCGGCCGGATGTGCTGGTGGCGTGGTGGCGGCGGGGCGCGACCCTGTGGCGGCGGCTGCATGAGGGGCGGCGGCCAGCGGGTGTTCGACTCTTCGTGTGACGGGGGACACCGCTCCCCCGCCATCCCCTACACTCCCCAAACACAACAACCACATCCCTACGACGTGGTGCCGCGTCCACTCCCGGTGACCGCCACCGCTTCTGCAGCGGCCGCGGCCGCCGCTGCCGCAGCTGCCTACGCCTCGCCCGTATCTCCCCCTGCCTTCCCTACTGGCATCCTTCCCCCGCCCATCGGCACGCCCTTAGGCACGCCGTCGCCACCTTGCTACGGCGGCTGCAGCTGCGGCGTGTCCACAGCTTCTTCCCCGGGCGCGTGCCGCGTGCACGAGCGCGTGTTTTCGTGCCCGCCGCCCCCGCCACCCGTCACGTGCGGTCCCACGGACCGTGAGAGTGTGGGGGCGCTCGCAGGGGGTGATGGGGAGCTAGCCATTAACGATGACCAGGAGGTATGGCACCCTAGGGACGATACATCGGAAGAGATTAAAGAAGAAAGTGTAAAGGAGTTGTTACTGAGGTGTGTTGTGGCCGCCGTGGCCAGCTTGCCTGCCCGTCTCTTTCCTATCTTTGTCGCTGCCCCGACGGCGGTGCCGGCGACCGCGGCGGACACCTGCCTTTCACCTGCTCGGCTCGCCTTTCCGTCACTTGCCTCGAGGCACGTCCGCCGCGCTCGCCCGCTGCCCGCGGCTCCTGTACCTTCCGCGTCGCCACGCCGCCCACCGCCCGCCGCCCGTGTCCGGGAACACGAGAACAACCGGCTGTCTGTCCACATTACGCGACCCATGTACACGCGCATTCACACAAAGCCGTCACCCGAAGGCATTTGTTCACGTGACTGACTATATTGCACTTAATCAAGGGAACATTCACTCGTTTTTGCAAATGTATGTGTACACACACATGACCATACTCACTCACGGACGCATGATGAATGCACATCCACAACCTCATGCAAAAAGTGTTCAACCCATTGACGCCGAGGACATGCACTGCCCATTGGCATTTGGTCCAATTTTTGACACTTAGATGGCCCCACAAGCACTTGGAGTCAGTTAGAATGCCAATTGAAAATCACCTGGTTTACCATTCTTTGGATTTTCTGGATTAAAAAAAATATATATATAACTATTTTATAGCTACTAACATTGTTGTTGGTATGATTATTATTATTATCACTGTTATTTTTATTATTGGTATTGTTATCATCACCACTATCATTCTTGTTTTTTTCTATAACGTTAATAACAATAGTAAGAGTAATAGAAATAGGTCTGCTAATTAACTCCTCAAGCGCGTCCATGTGTCAAAATATAAAACAAAACCACGGTCAGCTGTGCTCTCCTGGCGTCGACGGGTTATTGACGCACACACGCATTCTAAAACACACACAAACAAACACACACACACACACACACACACACACACACACACACACACACACACACACACACACACACACACACACACACACACACACACACA
>BOPN01000259.1:477141-482347 GCA_017312705.2 Penaeus japonicus
ATGTTTTCGTCTGTCATACTGGAGCCGCCTTTCTTCATCCCCGTTACTGTAGATGACACCTCCTCCCACCGTGTGCCATTAGAATGAAACAAAGAATCCTGACACAGACGACTGTATGGTTTACGATGACGGATTAGCTGAAAGCCTATAACTGCCTTTTTATTTATTTATTTATTTATTTTGTATTCGTATCTGTTCATTTTCTGTATATTTATTTATTTATTCATTATTTATATTTGCTGTGCGAGACCTCGGCTCTATCCTTCTCCCCCCTCCCACCCTTTGATCCCCCCCTACTCTACTCCTGCGGCATTTTCGTAGTGTCACCAGCCTTAAATATTTTATGTAACGATAAATTTCCGTCATATGTAAGATATAGATAATAAAGTGCCTGTCTAAAGCTCAAAAGCTTTTACACGGTGATTTTTAAGGTACTGTAGGATCTTAGCTCTCTCATCCCTCTTTCCTGCCAGCCACGGTGTGCCTCCAGTACTGTCACTGAGGATAATATCTCACCAACAGCGGCCTTACTTACACGTCCTGAACAAATAACGGTTTTCTACTGCATATTTTGCGTTAGACTTTATCGTCCTGAACTTGTTTTGAATAAAATCGTTCTTGTGTGACTTTCTCTGTGGTAGGAACAAGGGAGGTAGCCATGATGTGTGTCCCTGCAAGTCGAATATAATTGATGCTATGATTCGTTAGCCAGCGAATGCCCTACCTGGAGCCCTGGGTACTTCATATTAGCTGAATGGTAGGCCTGGAAGCCCCTCTTCGCCTGGTACTGCTGGCTCCCCGGTTAGTGCGTGAGACCTCTTGATCCGGTCCGGTACCTGCGAGTCTGGGGCTTTGGATCTTGGAATCTCTTGTAAGGCGCTTGAATTTCTCGGTTTTATCCTCTTGATTTCACGAGTCTCTCCAGCTGTCTGGGATATCTTCATTTTGGGCGACCTTCCCCCTAGTGACCTGTGCCATACTTCCTTGAGTGAGACGTTTTGCGGTTCAAACCCCCCTACGACGCCTTCTTAAAACCTTTGAGTCCTTCTGTGGGCTGTTTGGTCCTCTTGAGGAATCCAAGCGAGGAAGGCTCCTTCAGTGGCGCGATGTGACTGAGAAAAGCTACTGAGGAGAACTTGCAGGTATGGCGGGGCGGGTGTAGTCTCTTATGGTCCGGGGCCGTCAAGCAACACGTTCCTACTCCTCGACCACCCGTCTTTAAGGCGGTAACAGTGTGGTTTCCACAGTCGATAACCACGGGAGCGTCTACGGGGTGAGCCAGGCTCGGCGCCCCTACCATTCGACTGTGTCAGGCTACGTTCTCGGCTTTTCCCCGTACTTTCAGTCGGTCGGCATGAGCTTCTCGGTCACCACTCATTGGGGTCCGTAGACTGAACCAAGTCACAGACTATCACCCGAAGGCCTTTAACCAAATGCTGCCCTATTCCTAGACTGTGACATCCTGCTGTGCCCCGAACATTTGCACTTTCATCATTCCAGCATTTACTTCCATTCCTAGACTATTGTTCCCAGTTCGCGCGGCTCTTTGGAAGAACAGCAAGACCAGATCAATGTCTCATTCCCAGGTTGGAACCAAGGTATAACTCAAACAACAGATTATGTGGAACAGATCTGTATCTCCTCCCAAGATTGGGCAGTCCTGAATTTTCCTGATCCACCTGCTCGACCTCATTGTCTCCGTGCCCTCCTCCAGCTGAAGTAACAGGTAGTTAGACGCTCCCCCCCCCCCCTACCCGCCTCTCTCCTTACCTCGTGCCGCCTTGTTTTGGCGCGGGAGATTCCAACTTACCCTTAGCGTCTCCCCTCTCTCTCCCTCCCTCCCTCCCTCCCTCCCTCCCTCCCTCCCTCCCTCCCTCCGCGCCCCCTCTGCAACTCAGCCACATACCCCTCTAAGAGTCACCATGTTAACCCCATCCCCACCCCACCCGAGAGATCGATAGCAGCTCAACCTGTCATCCACTGTCCATCATCTCCTCAAGTCCGGTCTACGGGCTTGATCCTGATAAGTAGCGCTTCTGACATCGCCGCTGCCGCTGCTGACGAATGACATCAGCCTCAGCTCAAAGGAGGAGTCTCAGACAGTTCAGCCAGCTTTCCTCCCCCCCCCCTCCTCCTCCTCCTCCCTTCCCCCTCCTCCATTCCCCCTCCTTCCTTCCCCCTCCTCCCTCCCCCCTCCTTCACCCAGCCTGGCCTCCGACTTCAACGTCAAAAGATCTCTCTGCCAGCCCTTCATTGTAAACCCTTAGGATTAGATGCTCAGGTCCTCTCGCATCTCACCTGATCCATTGTGACTCACTTCCTGCCGACATCATATCTTCCACGCCGAAACAAACACGAACGATTTGCACATGCTTCTCGAATCCAATCATATAAAGATTCCGCCTTTCCCCCCGTCCCTTCCCCCTCCCCTCCCCCCTCCAACAGAGCAACATCCACACTCTTCTCACCCACCCACACAAGGCACTGCTGTGCTAACAGCACCCACGTCCTGATTTTTGTCCAACTTTTCCACTCAAACCACTCCAAGCGGTTGTCTTCATTATGGCTCGGCTACGATTGCTCCCACGGTCTCCTCGCGACACACTCTTCCTCAGTGTTTATCGCCACGCACTCCGGCTGCCTCTCGTCGCCCCAGAGGCTCCCTTCTGCCGTCTTGCGCTCCTCTCTTTCTTCAACTTTATCCATTTCTCCTTTCTACTGCCTCCTCCTCCTCATCTTCTACTTCTCCACTTCTCTTTCTCCTCTTCCTTCTTTTCCGTCTTCTTCTTCAACTTCTTCCTCTCCATTCTCTTCAATCATATTCTTCCTCCTCCACTTCTTCCTCTTCCTCTTCTTCTCATTCTACTTCATCTCCTCCTCCTCCTCCTCCCTCTCCTTCTTCTTCTGTCTTATTTTCTTCATCATCTTCGTCTTATCATTTTTTTTTTATTATTATGATTATTTGATAATAAAAAAGACGAACTTGTTTTTATTATTTTTTATTATTGTTAGTGATATTTCTTCTTATTTTTAATGTCATGATATTGTTAACATTATCATTATCATGTTTCATTATTATTATCCTGTTTTATCTTCTGCCTCGTCTTTTTCTAGTTTTTTCTCTCTCTTCACCGCGAGGTTTGACACTTCCTACACCTTCTGTCATTTTATTGTCGTTGTCAGTTTTATGAAACAAAGAAAACTTTACTTTGGAATTTGTCTTTTTGTCTTTTTTTCTGGATCTCTGATGTCACGCTAAACATATTCTTTCTTTCACCATGAATCCCCCATATACGGAGTGAGGTGAATTTGTCTCTATCTCGCTATCTATTTCTTTTCTCTCTTTCTCTCTCTTTCTTTCTCTTTCTCTTTCTCTTTCACTTCCTCTGTCTCTCGAACACATATGTGCATATATACTTATTTTTCCTACTTTTTTTTTATCCCAAGCAACCACACCCGTATCCGTCCCCATACACTCACAACACTGACACGCGGGTCTAAACATTTAGCAAACACTTTGTGTGTGTGTGGGGGGAGGGGGGGTGAGTTTCTTCTTCCGGGCGTTATTGTGACACCTCAGGGACTCCATGTAGCGACCAAGTGCTGAATAACAGACAAACATCATTTTTCTTCTCCTACAAGTGAATGGCGAGAGGTCCAGACACGACCTTTGCATGTTTCCTTTTGTGTTTCCTGGCCTCCCTTGCTTAGCCCCACCCCCTCCACCCCTACCCCTAGGACCCCTTAGCTCCCCCTCCTCCTTTCCGCCCCAGGCCTTTCAGGATCGCATGTAGCCCCTAACCCCACCCCCACCCCCACCTCCCCACTCTCCCCTCACCCTGCCCTCGCCCCCACCCGGTGACCGCTGCAGGAGCGTGGAGTAGAGGCGGGCACATGTTGCATGAACGGCGTGTGATGAGTGAGCGGGTGAGTCAGGACCGCTGGGGGCGAGGGGGAGGGGGGAGGGGGAGGGGGGCCACGGGAGAGCCGAGGGTGACCAGGTACGGAGCTACCTGGAGCCACCTGGAGCGGCCAAGGGACAAGCCACACAGGGCCGGACCAAGAGCCGTCGCCGCCGGGCCGCGCCTTCGGCAGGCGCTGGCGCGGGGCCGTGTAGTGCGGGCGAGGGAGGGCTGGGCGAAGGGTCGCGGAGGGCTCACACTCGGCTATCTCCCTCACTGGTCACGCCCGCTCAATGTCCACAGCTCGACAGGACACGCTTATCGTACCCCGCCGACAGCGATGCAATTTTATTTCAATTTCTTACTTTATTTTATTTTTAGCTGTAGATTGGAGAGGCAGCGTGACAGTATGAGTGAGTATAATGTAGGGTGCGGGCGGTGGAGGGTGAGCGACCACCACCGCGACGACACCCCCCCTTGGGCCGCCCTCAGTAACGCGCCTTTTGGCAGCTTGCAGAAGCAAGTGTCGATCATGAGCCTGAACCTGAACGCCAAGATCGATGAGATCCAGTGTCACCAGCACGCCGACACCAGTGCCGCCCTCCTCGCCATCAGGTAGGTCCGCGCCCCAGGTGAGAGTCGAGGGCCGAGGCGGGCCCGACGCCCCAGTCCTCTCCCGGGCATCACTCACCATTGCACCGTCGTCATCTCATTGCACCATGGCAGTCCTCACTAATCGAAATCACCGTCATCACCGTCATCGTACCCACCATTCCAAGTAGCGTAGCTCATAGGTTCTAATGTGAGTCGTGTTATTAATTAATCATCCTCTGTGATTAGTATTTAACAGTGGAATGCCACGCTTTCTTTTGTAAGGATTCCAAGGCTGAATTCTCAGTCAAGTTGCTAGACGTGTGTTGGATCTCATTTCCCTATTGGCAATATAAGCCTCGGAATTGGACACCTAACGATTACGGAAAATCAGTGAGTGATTGGATGAGTGAGTGCATTAACGAGTGAGTGAATGGATTGGTGAGTGAGTGAGTGAAGAGGTTGATATATGAATGAATGAGTGAGTGAAGGAATAAGTGAGTAAGTGAATTAATGAATGTGCGAGTGAGTGATTGAGTGAGTGTGTGTGAGTGTGTGTGTGCGTGTATGTATGTGTATGTGAGAGGGAGAGAGAGAGAAAGAAAGAAAGAAAGAAAGCGAGCGAGAGAGAGAGAGAGAGAGAGAGAGAGAGAGAGAGAGAGAGAGAGAGAGAGAGAGAGAGAGAGAGAGAGAGAGAGAGAGAGAGAGAGAGA
>BOPN01000259.1:507071-514571 GCA_017312705.2 Penaeus japonicus
CGTCTGCTCAGGAAATAAATATTCATTTTGTTGATGTGATTTAATATTTGTCTTTTTATTGAATCAAGAAATTACGGTACGATGTGACATAAATTTCTGTAAAGAATTCCTAGCTTGAAATTACGACAAAGCAAGCCACCCCTACCCGGCAAATAGTGTTGACAGGTGACACTTATTGAATTTTCACATCGACTGTGCGCCTTCCGATCGTGGACTGTATCTTGAAGCTAATTCCGAAAGACGACTAGCAATGGGATAGTATTTAGAATGCAAGTGCAGCTTTCGATCGTCTTCCACTTGAACCGTTGATGTTGTGAGGATTTACTCTCCTGTTTCGGGGAGATCAAAGAGTCTGTTGGAAAGCTTACGCTTGGATTAGAGACTCTCTTAAAACTTGTGCTTGATTACTGAAGGTTAAATGCTCGAGACTTCCTTGCTCCCAACAGATTTGTCCATTACAAATTAGAAAGTTAAAAACATATATATTCGAAAGGTTAGGGAGTGGATTTTCAGGTCATGTTATTTGTTAAGCGTCACAAGTATCATCTTCACACACCAATGTGTTTTTTTATGGTACAAGTCCCAGGGTACCATTACGAATAGCACTTTTGTATATGTTCATCTAGCTATATTTGTTTCTTTGTATTTCTTTTATATCCCTTCTCTCTTTCTCTATTTATATATCTGTCTATCTATCTCTCTTCTCTCTCTCTCTTCTCTCTCTCTCTTCTCTCTCTCTCTCTTCTCTCTCTCTCTTCTCTCTCTCTCTCTTCTCTCTCTCTCTTCTCTCTCTCTCTCTTCTCTCTCTCTCTCTCTCTCTCTCTCTCTCTCTCTCTCTCTCTCTCTCTCTCTCTCTCTCTCTCTCTCTCTCTCTCTCTCTCTCTCTCTCTCTCTCTCTCTCTCTCTCTCTCTCTCTCTCTCTCTCTCTCTCTTAGGCTCCTCCTCCTGTGCCCTCCCTCACTCCCTCTACAACACACTCAATATCACTTTAAACATATTCAGTTTATTATATTCAACTCTTTCGACTCGGATTCCGCCACACGCATGTAGGATTCCATTCCTCTCGGTAAGTGTTCGGTATAATCTTCCAGCAGTAGTAATCCCCCGCCGCCTCCTGGACATTATTACCTTAATAGCCGCGCCGCTTCGCAGATAATCGTCACTTGTATCATCTTTACATGTCATGCTTTTTTTACGGCATTCTCCTCACGATACCATTAATAACAGAATACTTATGGAACAATGCGTTTAAAGTGGATCACTTCCATTGCAACTTATTCACCAAAGTATCTCTCTGTTGCCATAACATTTCTGTTTCATGTGCTGTTACTGCCTCTCTTGCAGCATCATTGTTGCGATGCTTCTACACCACCTGCCACAGCATTTCTATCACTAAAGAGGTTTCACATCGTTTCTGCAATACAGTAATGCAACAGCATCTCCAAACATCCTGTAAGAAAGCGTTGGCATTCCGCTAGCTCTTGCAGCGTGAACATGTTTTCGAAGTGTCTCACTTGAAGTGACCGGGACTCATTTCCCGGGGCCATAAATATGAGTCATTTAACCCGCTCGTAACTCACCGCTTCCCGTAATTGTCTAGAAATGGCTCTCAAGTGGCGGCCAGAACAAAGGCGTTTTCAATAGCTTGGTTGGAGTAAAAAAGAATCGCACAAGATTTCAAATTAGCGGAGAAAGAGATTGGCTTAACAGGACGCGGTTGAGGACGGCCGCGCCGGGTCCGCGGTGCGCTTTGGGTGGCTTCGGGGAAGTGCTCGGGATTTGCGGCTTTTTCATCTTGATCTTGCGTTTTTGTCTTTCTTTCTTTCTTTTTCTTTACAAAGCTACTCTATCAGCGGACGTTTGGCAGTTGGAACGCAAAAGTCGCTTGTAAAGGATGTTAGAAAGGAGCAATTTGCAAAGAGTAAAATACGAAGACTTTCATGAGGTAATTTCGTGGAGTTTAAATTTCCCAGCGAAAGTTTTGTCTTTCTCTCCGCCCTTCTCCGGTGAGAGAAAACGCAGTTTACAATATAAAGAACAAGAGAAGGACTGGATCCAAACACGCTACTCAAACGCAAAATTACATAAGCACGCCGTGTAGACGTGCCATCAGACCAGATTAAAGCACATAGACGCAGTGTTTGAGCAGAAAAATGTGGTTATGTTTCGAGGCCTAAACACAGTTCAAAGTATGTTGATCACGAGGGACTGTCCACAGCGGTTTAACATGTTTGTTAGTTCATGTTTTATTATGAAGATTAATTTGGACATTGCATACTGAACAGAAGGAAAGAAGTAATTATTGATATTGTTTTCGAATGTCCGCGGCGGAGGAAAAAGTATTTCATTGAAGGTGCCAGAATTGTTTTTGTGTTGGTTTGTTTTTTCTCCATTTGGAGTTGATTACTTGCAACGAGTGACAGAAGTGACGTATTCAGCGAATCAACAGCATGGACACGTTCATTGAGTGATATTCATGCATTGTGGAGAAGCAAGCTTGAATTGTTCATGACGCTGTTATGTTTCGCTTTCGTAACAAGTTAGTGAAATGTGAGGGTCAGCGTCCGCAGAGTTACGCTACTAGACCACGAGGCCCAATTTCATATTGTTTTTTGTGGTTTTATGTAAATTGGTTATTTAGTATTATCGCACCTTTTATTTCGTTGACGTAAGCAGCCTTTGATGTTATTTGCACAACAAAGGATTTTGATGATAATCGCCTGGACTATTAGTGCAGTGACAGAATAAGTTTTACGGAAGTAAAGTGCCATCCTCTCTCCTGCCATCGATGCCGCCGCTGTAGTGATTTCGAGCTGTGGAAAGGTGACATGCACCAGCAGTAATAACTATTATATAAATGCAAATGAGGTAACAACAGCATGGAAGTGCCGATAGCATACCCAATTGCACCTTTAGTAAGAAAGATCCATTTGCTAATGTATTTATATTCTTGTTAATGCACCCATAGCAGAGGGCCACTAGATCTGTGTGTAGGTTGTTTGGCATGAGTCAAGCGAGAACCCAAGCCACGACCTGCCACCGACCTGCCTCCTTCGTCAGGCCGACCTGCATCGATGCGATCTGTCGTTCAGGCGAGGATGATTATATTCCGATTCGTGAATGTAATCATCACTCATACGGACGCGTTTTCTCGGATATTCAGACGAGGGAGGCGGTAAATAACGGATTTCTATCGACCGGAAAGAGTGGCTCCGCCCGTATCGATAGCCGAGGGAGCGCGGGGGTGATTAAGGCTAATTGATTTATTTTGTAGCCAGGTATTCGGGGGCTGCCGACCCCCCTCCCTCCCCCCTCCTCTCCCTTCACTCTCTCGAGGGAACTAAAGAAGTCTAGAATATTCCATCTGCTTTAGACAGACGATCTATTCTTTCTCTGCGTGACGACAGTGGGAACTCTCTCTCTCTCTTCCTCTCCCTCTCCCTCTTCCTCTTCCTCTTCCTCCCTCTCCTCCCTCTCCCTCTTCCTCTTCCTCTTCCTCTCCTCCCTCTCCCTCTCCTCCCTCTCCCTCTTCCTCTCCTCCCTCTCCCTCTTCCCCTCCTCCCTCTTCCTCTCCTCCCTCTCCCTCTTCCTCTCCTCCCTCTACCTCTTCCTCTCTCTCTCTCTTTCTTTCTCTCTCTCTCTCTCTCTCTCTCTCTCTCTCTCTCTCTCTCTCTCTCTCTCTCTCTCTCTCTCTCTCTCTCTCTCTCTCTCTCTCTCTCTCTCTCTCTCTCTCTTTCTCTCTCTCTTTCTCTCTCTTTCTCTCTCTTTCTCTCTCTTTCTCTCTCTTTCTCTCTCTCTCTCTCTCTCTCTCTCTCTCTCTCTCTCTCTCTCTCTCTCTCTCTCTCTCTCTCTCTCTCTCTCTCTCTCTCTCTCTCTCTCTCTCTCTCTCTCTCCTTCTCCCTCTTCCTCTTCCTCTTCCTCTCCTTCTCCCTCTCCCTCTCCCTCTCTTCCTCTCCCTCTCCCTCCCTCTCCTCTCTCCCTCTCCCTCTTCCTCTCCTCCCTCTCCCTCTTCCTCTCCTCCCTCTCCCTCTTCCTCTCCTCCCTCTCCCTCTTCCTCTCCTCCCTCTCCCTCTTCCTCTCCTCCCTCTCCCTCTTCCTCTCCTCCCTCTCCCTCTTTCTCTCTATCTATCTATCTTCCTCTCTCTCTCTCTCTCTTCCTCTCTCTCTCTCTCTCTCTCTCTCTCTCTCTCTCTCTCTCTCTCTCTCTCTCTCTCTCTCTCTCTCTCTCTCTCTCTCTCTCTCTCTCTCTCTCTCTCTCTCTCTCTGTCTCTCTATATCTCTCTCTCTCTCTCTCTCTCTCTCTCTCTCTCTCTCTCTCTCTCTCTCTCTCTCTCTCTCTCTCTCTCTCTCTCTCTCTCTCTCTCTCTCTCTCTCTCTCTCTCTCTTTCTCTCTAAAATACATTTTAAACTTTTACACATATGTTTTGGGAGAAGTTTAGTTTCAAAGGGACCGACGTCTGAACAGGAGGAAGAAGGCCATTGCATCGTGCAAAAGAATATGGAATGAGTGCCTGCCTTCGCAACAATTATGTGTTTTGTTTCGTAGAGATTTTCCAGTGTTCCATCCCCTCATTCCATTCTATTTTTTTTAAGAATGAAGTCAGAATAATCGTATGGGGTAATATTATTGGTTTGCGAAACGCTGGACATTTTCAGTTGTGGAGTTATATGCATCATGTGTTTGGAAACGTAGTGCATGATTCATGATAGCAATAATGATCGGAGTTATGATGTGTGAAATGTGAAACAGGTGTTTACTGATCAATAAAACAGCCATTGATTTGCAATATAACCACGTGGACTTTGATGGGACAAGAAATACATGTAGCACATAGTGTATAGAATAGTAGGAACAAACAGACGCACTCTTAGCAAACTGCCCCATCGACCAGTTTCATTATATAATATCATGCAGTGAAAATCATGAATCAGAGTGTAAATAGGTCAGGTGTATGTGTGTGTTAAGTGTCAGATCTGTGATGTGACTTCAGATTTGTATTGTGACTCTTCAGACGTCTGCTGTAGAATGCAAAATGACGAAAGTGACATCAGTGGTCATTGGGTGTCTCATTGTGAAGTAAATTGACACTTGCACTGTGTGATTTTGGAAGAAATGAAGCAAGAAAACGGACAGTGTCATACTAATCAGTGAAGTTCAAAAGCTTAAAAGAAATTAGAAGAAAAAAAAATCGTGTATACACTTCAAAAATAGTTGTGGACATGCAATATATACACAATTTTATCTCCATGAATAGCTGCACGAAGTATAATGAAGAAGCAACGATCATAAGAATACATATAGATAAGCCATTCACCCTTTCGTTTAAATATATGCTATTAACAGTCAAAGCTTTCCAAACGGCGACTGATTGTATTCCCACGACCTTCCCTTGCGGAGGACGAGCCAGCTGATTGCGGTCGCGAGCACCTGTTTCGGGTCGCTCCAGCCGCGGTCGGGGAAGTGTTACGTCACGGCGGTAAATGGCAACGTGAGAGAAAAGAACTAACCTTTAGTGCTATGGTCCTTCTATTCTCTCTTTCATTCTCTATCTACTAATTAATGATTATCTCTATCTCTCTCCTCTTCTCTTTCTCACACTCATTCTATCTCTCATTTTCTCTCTCTTACACTCATTATCTCTTACTTATTCTCTCTCACTCATATATTCTTTCTCTATTCTCTCTCTCTCTCTCTCTCTCTCTCTCTCTCTCTCTCTCTCTCTCTCTCTCTCTCTCTCTCTCTCTCTCTCTCTCTCTCGCTGTCTTTCGCTCTCTCTCGCTCTCTCTTTTCCTGTTTCTGTATTTCTTTTCATTGCCTCATTCTCTGCCTCCCTCGCCTCGCCTTTTTTTCCTCTCACAGACCCACTAACTGTTTACTAGGGAGCGAAACAGGTCACACTGATTAGCTCCTGCACATCAGCACGTACACACACACACACACACACACACACACACACACACACACACACACACACACACACACACACACACACACACACACACACACACACACACACACACACACACACACACACACACACACACACACACACACACACACAAACACGACAGTCTGACTCGGTATGCCCGTTAAGGTATAAATGGATTGTGGCTCTGTATAAAATATTTAGCCTCGGAGCGTCCTCACAAAAGCCCAGTTATATCGGTAGAGGAAGGGAAGGGAGGGGGGGAGGGGGGAGGGGGAAGGGGCGACTTAAAGCTGGAGTGAGTCAGTTCGGAGGGAAGAGATGGAGGGAAGGGGTGGAGGTATGTCGGCCGCTGAGGCATCTTGATATTGTTAGGGCTCGGGTGAACCCCTGTGACACCTCGGCTGATTTCAACTTTGTGCGAGTCTCCTACATTCGACGGATGCAAGAGCGGCTTTCGGTTTCACGTGCAAAGCAGAGCCTCCGCAGTCACGCTCGGGTCATCCGTACAAACATATACATGGACATATACATTTCTGTGTATGGACACACACACATCCGCAGAGAGAGAGAGAGAGAGAAGTAGGAGATTTTTCTCTTGTGTATTCTCTCTCTCTCTCTCTCTCTCTCTCTCTCTCTCTCTCTCTCTCTCTCTCTCTCTCTCTCTCTCTCTCTCCATCATTCCAATCTTTTATTCCTATTCCAAACCTAGTTAAAAATGTTATTATATTCTCCGCCCCCTCCTTTCAGCCGATTTTTTTTTTACTCGATTCTCTTTCCGCAAAAAAAAAACAAAAAAAAAACACACGTGAGTAGAATAAGTCATCTGGGATTTCCTTGTTGAACCGATTCGGACACGACACAACGCGTTCTTCTTGCGCTGGCCTCGGTATTTTGATCCCCGTACCTCGTGGCCTTGTCCTACCGAACGTGAATCTTAAACTAGCATATTCACATGTAATCGAATCAAACTTCGCCGAATCGAGCATAAGCTAACCTAATCTAATTGAATGATATAACCTAAACAAACCAAATGTATCCTAACCTATCCTAACCTAACCCAACCTAAGCTACCGCAACCCACTAACCTAATCTGCCTTTGCGGTCGGACTGGAGACGCCACCGAATCGGGTCGGTCGCTGTGGGTCTCTTGAAATCCAGTCTTGGGAACGGAAAGACACACAGTGTAATTCGGGATCTCATAGTGGAGGGTCTGCCATGTGGAGTAGATAGATGTCTCAATCGGATTGACTGGCGCGGCGGCGTGAGCGAGTTCTGTTTCCAGAGTCTTTTGTGTTTCGAAAGGTCAAAGTCGGATGTAATCTGAAGGTCAAGGAGACTCTGTGTTTCTTTCTTCTTACTTTTTTTTGTTTTTTTTTTAAGGAAACACGCGAGTTAAATTTTCTAGGCAGAAGGCCATGTTCACGATTTTAAAAGAAAGAGAGAGGGAAAAAAAAAATTCTGCCCTATTTTGCAATTCATGGGATTCGGTTCGAACTCCAGTAAAGCAACATAGAGACGACGCAAAAGAAAAAAGAGGGGGGGGGGATACCAAGAAAATCAAACTCGAAAA
>BOPN01000259.1:519571-522071 GCA_017312705.2 Penaeus japonicus
GATTAGTACGCGGAATGAAAAAAAAAAAAAAAAAAAAAAAAAACAGGTGATCGAAATGGAGATGGATGGAATTAAGGGGAGTAGAACCCTGGACATAAGAGTGGATACGTGACAATAGTATATCGTAGCCTCTCAATAAACTAACTCCCCACCCCCCCATCCCCTCCTCTTCTCTCTATTGCTTTCTCGCTGTCTGTCTCCTTCGCCTCTCCTTCTCTCTCTCTCTTTTCCTTTATTCCCCCTTCGCTTCTCCCGCTCTTTTTGATCTTCCTCGCTCCTCGCGTTCTTCCAACTGTCCTCCGACTCTTGTTCCACGGCCTACACTCTCTTCATCCCTTCTTCTCTTCCTCCCTCTCTTCCTCCCTCGCATCCTCCCCCCATTCTTCTCTCCCTCTCCCCCCTCCCCCCCTCCTACCTCCTGCTTCCCTCATTTCCCAGAGTTGGGCATTGGATGAAGACTATTAAAGGCAATAAAGGCACGAAGTATATAGATGGAGTAAAAGTTTCAGCGATTATTCACCGGCAACGTCCGCGGTTAAGGGGCTGAACAGGTTAAGTAATCGTAAGTATAGTTAAGGCGCCTTAGCGAGGGAAAGCATGTGAGGCAGTCCTGAGTATTAGTTCCCTGACGGAGAAGGGCCATGAGTCGGGTTATGAGATTCGTTGTATCATGAGGAATCGGGCGCGCAGTCGGGTCATGCGTGTCGGCCATATTAGGAGGGGAAAGAGAAATGAATTCGATTACTTTCTGGCAAGGCGTTCGGGTTACGTCACGGGCCTGGGATAACATCAAACAGCGGCATCGAGGCGTTGGTGTGGTGGGAAGGGACTTTGTCTTGTGGCCGTTATCCACGAATCTTGTAGGGATTAAAAATGACGAAAGTATTTTTCTCCCCCCCCCCTCTCTTTCCCTCTTTTTTTTTTTTTTTTTTTGTATTATTATGAACTCCCTAAGCCTAATTTATAGTCGTAGGACGGAACGACGTCGATTTTATGATCTCAAGATAATATAATTTAACGGTCTTGGCAACTAGTCAAGCTTTGTCGGCGGCTCCGTGTCTTGAGAGGAGCCGATGCTGGATGTTTAGGGGGACGGAGATGGAGGAAGATGGGGAAGGAATGGCTGGTGAATGGGGACGGGCGGGGGGGGGGGGAGGAAATGAGTTATTGGCGGGTAGGGGAGGATTATAAATTCGTAAAGAGGGGGAGGGGGAGGGGGAGGGAATAAGAAATGAGCCTGAAGGGCAGTGATAGATAAGATGGCGGGATTAAAAGAAGAAAGAAAGGTGTTGGGAGATCAGTGGGGGAAAGGAGGCGAGAGGAAAGCGCAAAAGAAGAGAGAAGGAATGAGAGAGACAATACTGCATGTGGGGGAATGCGGAGGAATGGTGTGAAAGAGGGAACTAGAGAGAGAATGTTACCAGAGAAGGAATGGGAGAGTAAATGATGCAAGAGAGGGAAGGGTGCAAAAGAGGGGAATCAGAGAGATAATGAATGAGAGGGAATGAGAGAGAAAGAGAGATAGAGAGATAGAGAATATCGCAAGAGAGGGAATAAGAGAGAACGCTGCAAGGAGAAGCGGTTAATGGCAGAAAATGAGGGCATTCTGCAAGAGGACGTAAAAGGGGCCTTGGAGTGGTTGGGCTCCTGTTTTCGTGTATGATCTGGCGGGGTGTTGTGTACACAGGGCGGAAGAGGGCGGCGAAGGTGCGTTCTTTGGAGGGCGGAGGTGTGGCTTGGATTGCTTGTTTGTTTTTCCGTTTGCGTGTGTGGACAGAGGGAGAGAGAGAGAGAGAGCGAGAATGAGAGAGTGATAGTGAGAATGAGAGTGATAGTGAGAGTGATAGTGAGAGTAAGAGTAAGAATGAGAGTAAGAGTGAGAGTGAGAGTGATAGTGATAGTAATAGTAAGAGTAAGAATGAGAGTGAGAGAGAGAGAAAGAAAGAAAGAAAGAAAGAAAGAGAAAGAGAAAGAGAAAGAGAAAGAGGAAGAGGAAGAGAACAAGAGAAAAGATAAAGCGCATCTGTATTTGTGTGTACCTTTATATTTATGTCTACATATTAAAACGAGCGCGCATGAACGAGTTGGGACGGAACCAGTATTGACGAAATGAAAGTTGCAGAGAAAAATGAAGTGATTTGTTGAATCATATAAAGTCTGGAGTGAATGTTTGTATTTTATGCGTGTAGGGAGAGGGTGATCTAGAAGCTAAAAATATAGAACTCTTATCGTTATTATCGTTTTTTTTTTTTTTTCGTTCAAATCGTATTAAATAAGGAAAGCTTGGAAACAGAAGAAACACTGATTATTATTTGAGAATGTATATTGCTTCTTTTTTTTTCTTTTTTTTTTCTTTTCTTTTTTTTTGTTCATTTTCGAAAATGGAAGATGTAAAATCATAAAATAGTGTGGCTGCGAGATTGCAAGAAAATAATGATAGACGTAAAGGGTCAAAAACTTTCTCCAGCTGTCTCTTCGATGACTGAGTGGTGGTGGGGGG
>BOPN01000259.1:527071-534571 GCA_017312705.2 Penaeus japonicus
AACCTCTCCTCTTTCTGTGTTACCTTCTCCCTCCTCATTCAACCTTTCCTCTTTATGTGTTACCTTCTCCTCCCACATTCAACCTCTCCTCTTTGTGTGTTACCTTCTCCTCCCACATTCAACCTCTCCTCTTTGTGTGTTACCTTATTCCTCCACATTCAACCTTTCCTCTTTATGTGTTACCTTCCTCTTCCACATTCAACCTCTCCTCTTTGTGTGTTACCTTCTCCTCCCACATTCAACCTCTCCTCTTTGTGTGTTACCTTCTCCCTCCTCATTCAACCTTTCCTCTTTATGTGTTACCTTCTCCTCCCACATTCAACCTCTCCTCTTTCTGTGTTACCTTATTCCTCCACATTCAACCTCTCCTCTTTGTGTGTTACCTTCTCCTCCCACATTCAACCTCTCCTCTTTGTGTGTTACCTTCTCCTCCCACATTCAACCTCTCCTCTTTGTGTGTTACCTTATTCCTCCACATTCAACCTCTCCTCTTTGTGTGTTACCTTCTCCCTCCTCATTCAACCTTTCCTCTTTATGTGTTACCTTCCTCTTCCACATTCAACCTCTCCTCTTTCTGTGTTACCTTATTCCTCCACATTCAACCTCTCCTCTTTGTGTGTTACCTTCTCCTCCCACATTCAACCTCTCCTCTTTGTGTGTTACCTTCTCCTCCCACATTCAACCTCTCCTCTTTGTGTGTTACCTTCTCCTCCCACATTCAACCTCTCCTCTTTGTGTGTTACCTTCTCCCTCCTCATTCAACCTTTCCTCTTTATGTGTTACCTTCCTCTTCCACATTCAACCTCTCCTCTTTCTGTGTTACCTTATTCCTCCACATTCAACCTCTCCTCTTTGTGTGTTACCTTCTCCTCCCACATTCAACCTCATCTCTTTGTGTGTTACCTTCTCCTCCCACATTCAACCTCTCCTCTTTGTGTGTTACCTTCTCCCTCCTCATTCAACCTTTCCTCTTTATGTGTTACCTTCCTCTTCCACATTCAACCTCTCCTCTTTGTGTGTTACCTTCTCCTCCCACATTCAACCTCTCCTCTTTGTGTGTTACCTTCTCCCTCCTCATTCAACCTCTCCTCTTTCTGTGTTACCTTCCTCTTCCACATTCAACCTCTCCTCTTTCTGTGTTACCTTATTCCTCCACATTCAACCTCTCCTCTTTGTGTGTTACCTTCTCCTCCCACATTCAACCTCTCCTCTTTATGTGTTACCTTCTCCTCCCACATTCAACCTCTCCTCTTCATCTATCCACCTTTCCTCCCTCCCATGGCCTCAGGGAAACAGTGTCCAATCCGCCTTAAAGAAGCTCCTCCCTGTCTTCTGTTTCGATTCGGTAGTTCATCATTACCTTCGCGTTTGTGAATGGCGACGGAGCCCTAGTTGTCGCCCGGGATGGTGAGGCCGGGCGAGGGATATGGGCTTGAGGCCGTCGGTGGAAATGCGCTGGGTGATGATTGTGATTACTGTTTAGCTATAATGATGTTGAACCATAATACTGTCAGACCAGAGTGATGCTAAACTATGATAATGGCAACTCATTGTATCAAACTATGATAATGCTTAACGTACTAGTGTCTGTATGATGATTTCAAACCGTATATATATCTAGCCACAATAATGCCAAACATCAAACCATAATTAATGTCTATCAGACCCCAATCATGCCAAATTAAAATGATGCCAAACCATGGTAACATCAGATCATTATTATGTCAAACCATGATGATATCAAAGCATGATAACAGCAAACCATGATAATGTGAAACCATTATTATGTCAATCAATGATGATATCAGAGCATGATAACATCAAACCATAATATCAGAGCATGACAATGTGAACCCATGGTCATATCAAACAGTAATGATATTAAACCATAATGATGCCAAACTGTAGTCGGCGTAAGAGTGCGGTGTTGGTACCATTGATATTTGTTAGGAGCGCGTGTCTTTAATACACAGAAGTGGTACCAAAGGCGCCATAAAACAGTCCTACAAAACAGGGTATCATACACGGGGTGTAACAATGGCAGTGTTGTTTGTGATTTCCGGTGCAGTGTACTAAATAAAAGGGAGGGGGGACAGAGCCACAATTAATTGACCGTAAATCTGTGAATATGCATTAACAATTACATTGATATACCTGATTTATAGAGATGACAACGCGGAAATTGGATGTTGAATATGGTTAAAAAAAGAGAGGTAAAAATTGGGAAAATGTCGGAATGATGTATGGCATTCTAGAAAATGTTGCTCTTTTATGAGGTCAGATTTTCTATGCTGATGATCATGCTATCACTCTGGCGCTGATGTTTATTTTTTCCGGCATAGGAAGTAACCGGGTCACACAAAGACACGCACACGCACACATGTACACACTGACGCACACATGTGCACACTGACGCACACATGCATACACTGAAGCACACATGCACGCGCACACACACGCGCACACACACGCGCACATACATACACACACACACACACACACACACACACACACACACACACACACACACACACACACACACACACACACACACACACACACACACACACACACACACACACACACACACACACACACACACACACACACACACACACACACACACACACACACACACACACACACACACACACACAGACACACACACACACACACACACATTCCTCCGCCGTTTATGTGTACATTTTGCAAGTTGCGCCACATGAAAAGTGTCTAGACATATTTCTAGCGCGAGCAGCGGCGTTGTCCCTCCCTGCTCATCTCTCGGTAGACTCACCTCGTCTCATGTCACCCTCTCTCTGCGATGATGAACACACATACCCCCCTTTGCCACGGGTCGTGTTGCATACTGCATTATTGTTAATGAGGGAGAATGGGAGGCTAGGGGGGGAGGGGGGAAGAGAGAGGGAGGGGAAGGGGAGGAAGGGGCTCTATGATGTCACACTTGCGGCAGCCTGGCGGCGCTCCAGCGAGTTAAAGTAGACCTGTCGGAGACTGAATTTCCCGTGTTTGTTCCCGGATTATACCTTGCCACAGGGGAGGTGCCGTGGGCGGGAGGTATGGCAGGGCGGTCACGGAGGGCGTCTGGGCGAGAAGGGAACTGCGGGACGCCGCGCCTGGGTGTTCCTGAAGGCCAGGGGAATCCGTGCCAGGAGGGAGTTAGCAACACCTGTCGTCGGACGGACTAGGTGGTTATACAGTGTAATTCACGGGTCACTATCTGTGTATGCACCTGTCTGTCTGTCTGCCTGCATTTGTTTGTGCCTGCGTTCGAGCCTACTTCTGCCACAAGCGCCGTCCTGTTATTTTCCCTGTGAACCTCAGCTTGATGTCGGCGCCGCGTCGGTGAATCTAATAGGTCCCCGTTAATGACCTCAGTGAGTCACCAGCGTCGTTTGTGAGGAGGTTGAATAGTGACGAAATGAGTCAGGCATTGTCTTATTGATCTTAACACGGAACTGCGCCGTGTATTCAGGAAGAGGTATGTTTGTATGGGGAGTTGATTGAAGCTTGGGAGAGGGGAGTGGGGAGTGGGCATTCCTCCCTACTCTCCCTCGCCAGGGAAACTGACCCGCCGCCTCCCCAAACCCGACCTGTTGTATACCAAATGCACCAGGTGTGCAGTACAACAGAACAGTGTGAATTTTGGCAATTTCACTCGGATATGGTTGTCATGCCCGGGTTAGGGCGTGAAAGGTGCAGCTGTTTTGTTGCTTATTTTGCTGTGCGTTAAAGAACAGACACATAAAACACAGCCAGTGTGCATTGCATGAAGAGATATAGCGGGTAATGTTGGGTGAAACATCTCTCTCTCTCTCTCTCTCTCTCTCTCTCTCTCTCTCTCTCTCTCTCTCTCTCTCTCTCTCTCTCTCTCTCTCTCTCTCTCTCTCTCTCTCTCTCTCTCGTTCTCTCGTTCTCTAGGTAAATAAAAGAGTGACATGTGACGCCATTTTCCGTTTTGCTAGCGCTTGTTTGCTGTATCAAAGGACGCCAAGCGACCGGTAAATTACTCTGTACACATGTCTCAGGCACGAGTCTGAACCTATGAATATAAACACCTATATTGATTCTTGCTTTATGGGGTGGGGGATCTGAGAGCGGTATGTTTTACATCCATTATTTCTCGACGTTATGTGGAGGGACACGGAGGGTAATTATTTAGTATGCTGAAGGTTTGTACGTTTGGTACGTGGACAGTTCTTTCATCAGCAAAGGAATTACCTGAGTTCCATATAAAACAGGGTTGACTTGTAGGTAGTGTTAGTGGCGTGCCTTTAGAGAAACCGATTCAATCTTGTCCATATTCGGAAATGAAATGGATTTTTAGTTAGCGGGAACGGCATGGTTAGGGTCGGCGGGTGATGCCTTGTGGAAGTGCTGCGAGCTGATATATTTGTTTGTCTGTTTGTATGCATGTCAGCTGTGATTTATGTTGTGATTAAAACGTGTTGTTTATGTTGCCTATGATGAGGGGCCGCACGTCAAATATCAGAGTTAATGGGATGAAACAAAGGGTGAGAATAACATAAACGAAGGAGAGAGGAAGAGATAGATAATCAATTCAGGGGAGAAAACTTATTGGTATGTATCGCAAACGTTGAGCAGGAAACGGGAATGGTCACAAATTTGGTGTGATTACCATATATTATGCAAAACAGCCGTGAGTAGTTTTGTTTGGAGTAATCAGAGGATCTATTTTGCTTGTTTGTTATCTCCCGTCGACTCAGCGCCACGCGATGACGTAATCACAGATGCTGCAATAATATCATTCCTCTCTCGGGCTCTGTTCGTGCTGCTCTTGATTCGTGACAGTGTCAGCCACACACACACACACACACACACACACACACACACACACACACACACACACACACACACACACACACACACACACACACACACACACACACACACACACACTGGTCGATTCTTGGTCATATCTCTTGTTAACTACAGACCTTGACAGTACCGTTCGTGTTTTTCACTGACCCTCGTTCCCCTTTTACAAAAATCACGGAATTACTGAATGACCCGGGTCTGTTATTCGGACTTAGTTGCGTAACAAAGATAATGGTGAGAGAGAGAGAGAGAGCGAGAACGAGAGAGAGAGAGAGAGAGAGAGAGAGAGAGAGAGAGAGAGAGAGAGAGAGAGAGGGAGAGGGAGAGAAAGAAGACGAAAGGAGCAGAAGAGACACAGAGTGGCACAAGGAGGTGCTCCAAGAGAGAAACTGACAGTCAGAAAAGAATGATAAATTCCCCTCCCCTATTATGTCTACCACGATAGGCGAGGTCCCCGTGGAAGTGCGGGGAACCCAAACTCTCCCGCGTAACAAGCCAGATTTCTAGCTGAGTGAAGAATGCCCCCCAGGCTTAACACGCACGTGTATCGACCTGGGAGTAGGGTAGGGGTAAGGAAGGGCTGGGGTAGGGGGAAGGGGTGACGTGGGAGGGGTTGAGGGGGTTGGAAAGGGTAGGGGAATGAGGGGGGGGGGGGGGCGGGGTGAGCAGCACGACGAAAGTCCTGCTTCTCTAACACTTGACGTGCACCTAGCGCTCGGCCCGTGGTCGCTCTCACACTCGCAGCGACGCTCTAGCGAGAACGACGGGTTATTTTTGTGTCTCGGGTGTGAGTGCCGTGCAAAGGGTGGACGGTCGCGGGGCAGTGAGGCGCGAACGTGTGTCGCCACGTGTGTGATTTTCGTCGAGTTTGTCTCAAACTTGTTACGTTCGAGATCGCGTGGCACCATGCTATGCCCAGGGGTAAGACGGAATTTTTGCTATCCCTTTTCTTTTTATAGTCTAGTTCTAAGTCACATGACCCTCTTTTGTAAAGTATAGCACTTTATATTGTCGTCAGCTGTTGAAAACTCTCACAATAAAGCTTAAACTGCATATCAGCTGATGCATCGTCAGCGCTGCCAGCTACGTGGTGTGTAGACCCAGTGGCACACTGGCAAGCAGCCCGACTGAAATAAGTACTATTACAAGGCGCTTTCGTAACTGGCACTAACCCCACGCTGTGTCGTAACGCTTAACCCCCTCCCGCCCCCTCTTTCTCTCCACCTTCCTCCTCCCTTTCCCTTGGTGCCCCCCCCCCCCTTTCCTTACCTGTCGGAG
Source organism: Penaeus japonicus (assembly GCA_017312705.2). Taxonomy (NCBI): domain Eukaryota; kingdom Metazoa; phylum Arthropoda; class Malacostraca; order Decapoda; family Penaeidae; genus Penaeus; species Penaeus japonicus. The sequence goes on from BOPN01000259.1 coordinate 533,210, forward strand.
TGGCTCTCACAATACGTTGTAGAGGTTGTTGATTGGTCCCCTCTGCTCTCCATCCATCTCCCTTCCCCCCCCCCTCCATCTCCCTCTCCTCCCCCCTTCTTCCACTCCCCCTCCTTCCCTCCTCCCTCTTATTCTCCTCCCCTCCCCTTCCCCTCTCCGTCCCCCTCTCCCTCCCTTTCTCTTTCTTCATTTCCCTCTTCCATTTATACCCTTCCCTCACGTTTCTTTCCATCTACCTCTTCCTTGACGCCTCTCTCTCTCTCTCTCTCTCTCTCTCTCTCTCTCTCTCTCTCTCTCTCTCTCTCTCTCTCTCTCTCTCTCTCTCTCTCTCTCTCTCTCTCTCTCTCTCTCTCTCTCTCTCTCTCTCTCTCTCTCTCTCTCTCTCTCTCTCTCTCTCTCTCTCTCTCTCTCTCTCTCTCTCACACACACACACACTCTCTCTCTTTCTCTTTCTCTTTCTCTTTCTCTTTCTCTTTCTCTCTTCTCTCTCTCTCTCTCTCTCTCTCTCTCTCTTTCTCTTTCTCTTTCTCTTTCTCTTTCTCTCTTACGCTCTCTCTCTCTCTCTCTCTTTCTCTTTCTCTTTCTCTCATACGTTCTCTCGCTCTCTCTCTCTTTCTCTTTCTCTTTCTCTCTTACGTTCTCTCTCTCTCTCTCTCTCTCTCTCTCTCTCTCTCTCTCTCTCTCTCTCTCTCTCTCTCTCTCTCTCTCTCTCTCTCTCTCTCTCTCTCTCTCTCTCTCTCTCTCTCTCTCTCTCTCTCTCTCTCTCTCTCTCTCTCTCTCTCTCTCTCTCTCTCTCTCTCTCTCTCTCTCTCTCTCTCTCTCTCTCTCTCTCTCCCTCTTTCTCCCTCTCGCTCTCTCTCTCACTCTACCGCTCTTTCTCTCTCTATCGCTCTCGCTCGTTCTCTCTCTCTCTCTCTCTCTCTCTCTCTCTCTCTCTCTCTCTCTCTCTCTCTCTCTCTCTCTCTCTCTCTCTCTCTCTCTCTCTCTCTCTCTCTCTCTCTCTCTCTCTCTCTCTCTCTCTCTCTCTCTCTCTCTCTCTCTCTCTCTCTCTCTCTCTCTCTCTCTCTCTTTCTTTCTCTCTCCCTTTCGCTCTCTCTCACTCTACCGCTCTCTCTCGCTCTCTCTCGTTCTCTCTCTATCTATCTATCTATCTATCTATCTATCTGTATCTCTATCTCTATCTATCTATTTATCTCGTTCTCTCCATCTATCTATCTATCTATCTCTATCTCTCTTTCCCTCTCCCTCTTCCTCTCCTCTCCCACCCTCCCATCTCTCTTCCACTCCCCCACTCCCTCTCTTTCTTCCTCCCTCTCCCCCTCCATTCTCCCTATCGGGGGCCCCACCCACCTTTCTCGCTCC
>BOPN01000259.1:552071-559571 GCA_017312705.2 Penaeus japonicus
TTTCTCCCCCATTATGTCTCTCTTAGGCTTCCTCTCTCTCCCCCACGGTATGTATCTTTCTTGTACCTCTGTCTTCATCTCTTTATCTCTGGCACCTCAAACTTCCCAATTATATAAGCACTCCAAACACTCCTAGTGCAGCTCTGAACCCTCAGCCAACGTCCATCCAGAGTGCAGTGGCATTAGCGCCGCTTCCCCTCTCCCTCACTCTCGCTTACCTCACATGGAAGAGTTCAGAGCTCTACACTTCGCGTGTCATTCACTTCTCCACAACGCCGCATTCTCCTCGACCCTTCCAGCAACACTTACGCGTAGACTTCTTCCACACTGACCTCTACACTTGTTTCTGTTCCATATATGACCACTTTGTTTGTGTTATGGCATTTAGCAAACTGCTTAGCGTTTGCATCACGCGCACATGCACATATACACTCGCGCGCCACACATATACACATGCTCACGCACAAGCACATGCAAACACACACACACACACACACACACACACACACACACACACACACACACACACACACACACACACACACACACACACACACACAAACACACACACACACACGCACGCACACACACACACACACACACACACACACACACACACACACACATACATACATATATATATATATATATATATATATATATATATATATATATATATATATATATATATATATATATATATATATGTTTATATATTTATATATGTATTTATATATGTATTTATAAATATAAATATATATATATATATATATATATATATATATATATATATGTATCTGTATATATGTATATATATATATATATATATATATATATATACATATATATATACATATATATATATATACATATATATATATACATATATATATATATATACACACATATATATGTATATATATATATATATATATATATATATATATATATATATATATATATATATATATATATATATATATATATATATATATATATATATATATATATATATATATATATAGGCACACGTACACTTGTTTATCAATACATATATTTCCTTAATTGTTATCGTCATTTTCATTTGCATCTCCTGGAAATCTCTGGGTTGCATGCACCAATGATCAGTTGGTGACCTGCATGCTGCTGAGGTCGCACTCACGCCGCCGCTTCACGATGCTGCAGCGAAGGAAAGGAAACTCAAAGAGAGAAAAAGATAACCGAGAGTTCCTCTGTGGGAACTCTCATGCGCTTAAAAATTAGCAAGTGTCAAGTCCTCTTTTCGCTTCGTCGCTTTGACCGAGGTAGATCAGCGCTGGCACCAACTGCTCCTTGACGACAATATTCACGTCTGATCTGAACTTACACTTTTTTACTCCTCGTCGGCTTTTGACAGTCAACATTCTCACTGATATCTAAATTGATTACCGTTTCTTTGTTTATGTATACTTATTTGTTTGTTAATCTGATTCAAACCAGCTATGACAATTGAATTTCCTTATTTGTCTCGCGCCTTGTAGTGAGCCATTTCTATATTTTCATATATATATTTTTTTTTCCTTTGACAATTTGGCTCTTCTCTCTTGCCTCCCCCTCTCTCACACACTTGAACCAGTCACCCCCACGTTCCCATATCTGTAAATATTTGGTAGTCTTGCCTGCGCCACAAGGACCCTTCTCCCCCTTGTACAAGTAAGTCCCCGGCCCTTCGTCCTCTCCCCGTGGCTCCGAAGGTGAAAGTGATGCCCGAATGGTCACACGACAACGTTACACATGTCACGACAACACAGAAGAGAAAAAGTATAAATACGTCCCCGCCATCAACATTTCCTTACTCTTAGAAGTTGTTGAACTAGCTGCTACTTATCAGGCATAATCGTGGTTGCAAAACAAAAGACCTGAACTGACCTGATTCTGGCCTGTCAAAGTGCTCATTCGGTAGGAATCGTAACCGTCAAATATTGCCAAACAACGAGATCTGTTCGGCAGAAATCATGACCAGCAACAAAATTACAGTCGCAAGGGAGGAGACACCATTTCTGGCACTAAATTACTAAAGCAGAAGTTGCATTGGCGGTAAGGTAATCCAGCTTATCTGCTTATCTAATCTTGAGAGGGTTTGTGTTCCCACTCGAACGCTGGAACGGAGCACGAACCAGTAGCCATGTCAGTGATGAATCAGGCATCACAGGCTCGGCTTCATCATTGTAATATTTCTAGAGCGAGAAATACATTGGCAACCAAGATGTGCTAGTGAATGCCTCCTTCTCTCCTTTATTATAGCCTTCATTTGTATGACTGCCCTCACTATCAAAACATTGACATCCCCATCTCAAACACGTACATGTACTCTGCACCAAGGAGCACAGGGCGAGCCTTATGGAAGATAGGTGTACTTAGGTATTGCTGTACTCGAAGTCCTGCTGTATAAATTCTGGAATTATGTTTTGTAGTCAGACCCAAGTGAGGAAGATTTAGTAAAGCTAAATAAATGTTCATATTAGCAGAAAAAAAATCACAAGTCAACACCTACGTTCAAACACACACGCACACGCACACGCACACGCACACGCACACGCACACGCACACGCACACGCACACGCACACACACACGCACACACACACACACACACACACACACACACACACACACACACACACACACACACACACACACACACACATGTATATATGTATATGTATGTGTATATGTATACGTATGTGTGTGAATAAATGTGTGTATATATATATATATATATATATATATATATATATATATATATTTATATATATATATAGGTAGGTAGATAGGTAAATAGATAGGTAGATAGATAGATTTTCATTTATACTTATATACATCCGGTTTTGTGAAGGTGACACCCAAGGGAAAGTTGTGGTAAATATGTCCCTATATTAAATGGTCTTCCATTAGATAATAGTAACTAATTCCAGACCTATTTTACCACTCATGTGTCAGAAATCTAACTTAAGAGAGGCCAGAAGGCTAAGATGTCCGAAAGCCTAGCTACAATTTCAGGTTAGACATAAAATTTAGAGATACTTTTCATGATGAGTCATTATAGTCATGAATGGTCAAAGAATCCTATTAAAAGCAAAATAATACATATGTGAAATGTATATAAAGTGCATAAAGTGGTGGGATGATTATAACTGTAAATACCTTATGTGATAAACCATTAGTTTTCTATCTTTTGCTTTTTTCTCCAGTGCCCTATATATATTCACACCATGTGCATTATATGTGTAGATTTGATAAAACTTCCTCCACCCCACCGGGCAAACTTACGGACAAATCCTGATCATTCCACCCCCTCTCCCCGACTTTCAAACCCGCTACGGCTATAATGGACCTCCACCCTCACATACACACACACACACACACACACACACACACAATTACATATAATTGTATAATTAAAGGATTCTTGTGTATTTTTAACATTTACTGATCGGGGTGTAAACTGGATTGAATAAAATCACCTATCAAAGAAAGGTTCGTCCTTGGCCTCAGGCAGTAACACTCTCGACATGTAGTCTCGCAGCTGTATGGAGTGTATGTGGTGATATGAAGTGTTCCTTATAGAGTAAGTACTTACAACTCCTCACTCCATTCATCCCCTACTGCTTCTCCGTCCTTCTTCATGATCAGCTACTTTGCTCATGTATTGAGCGCCGCCTAGAACAACTGTAATGTACATGTTCTGTTGATTAGTTTTGTCTGAAGTTAAACATAAAAAGGCTTTTAGTTATAAAATCATGTGTTTCACCCACTTGCCAGCCAGCATCTTGTGTGACCCACTCAGTCAATGTTTGGCCATCAGGTACCAGTGAGCAGGTCTGTAAGCACAAGAGTTTAAGTAGAGTAGTAACAACTGAAGTAGTCTGTATCATACTGCATTCACAAGTTCAAGCTAATGAGCATGATAAGGATGCAGCAGGAGTTTTTACCAGTAAAGTGACAGGCAAAACAGGACTATAAAAAAGAAAGAGAAAAAAAAAATAGTTGGAGAATTATACCCATACCCGATCAATGTGCTGCGACAGGATTTTGTCGTTTTACTAAATATAGGCTTGTAGTGTAAAAGTAAACACTTTGAGGACAACTACTTGATTGCATGTAGTATATTTTACAAATAACATATTCCTCTAATTTTTTTTCCAGGGTTTAACGTGCTTCTTGTGTTACGCCATCTTCGCTGCTGTCCTTGGCATGTTCCAGTTTGGCTACAACACTGGGGTGATCAATGCCCCACAGTCTGTAATTGAGAACTTCATCGGTGACTGCTGGAAGGAACGATACAACAGGAACATTGAGGGCAGCAAGCAGGATTTGATATGGTCCATTGCTGTATCTATCTTCGCCATTGGGGGAATGATTGGTGGTTTCTGCGGTGGCATAGTAGGAAACAGGTTTGGCAGGTAGGACTTCTAACTTGTGAGCCTCCTCAAAGGCAGGCTCTGTTTTGAAATAATTACTGTTCATGTAAGACATATTTTTTGCGTGTGAGTGTCGTTGTATGTTTGTAAGTTTGTATAGAGGTATAAATACCATTTTATATGATACTCAACAGTTTGAGGCCTGTTAAAGGATTAATTAGGCAATTATGATAGGATTTACAGGCACTAATTGGTTAAGTTAGAATATATGACTGATTGCCCATTCATTGGTTTTAGGAAAATGTTTATGGTATGAATGCAGTAGTAAATGCATATGCTTTGCTTAATGGTTTATTGTTTTTTGTACATTAAGAGCCTCTTATTATGTAATGTTAAGGTATTTTGATAATTCTTTTTCATTATTATTATTGTTTTTTGTTTTTATGATTAATTTCATTTCTTTGAGGTGGATGATTGTAGCACACAAGTATTTGATAAGAGTATCTTCCCCAAATTATTTTAGGAAAGCTAAAGGCAACACTTCAGCCACAGATGATTTATGAAAAAATATTTTTGCAACATTGAAGGAGGGAGGAAATCTTGAAAAAGTGTAATTTACTAATCCATTTTTGCTTCCATCAGCTTTGTATTCTTGAAAAAAAAATTATATTTATCTTTACATTGTCTCTGTCTTTGGGGTTTGTTAACAAGCATTGCATATTACAGAAAGAAGGGCTTACTCCTAAACAACCTTTTGGGAGTGGGAGGAGCATGCCTCATGGGCTTCTCTCAAATGTTATACTCTTTTGAGATGCTCATCCTAGGTAGATTGGTCATTGGCATTAACTGCGGTGAGTATTGGAATGACAGGTAGGAGCTTGTTACTTATTTAGGTGTGTATTAGCAACCAGTTGGATAAGGTAGGACTGGGAATGCAATAATAAATTGATATTAGATTTAGCTTATTACAATGTTATTTTTATATATATATTTTTTTTTTACTCGAAGGCTATTGGTATATATTCAGATAAACTTTATTTGTTGACCTGTTCTAAGTTTCTCTTGTGTCTGTCCACATTCCTCAGCTTTCAGTTAAGTCACATTTAAAATTCATATTTAATGTACTTCAAAATATATGATAAGTTCATGCAGCTTCATACAGGGCAATACATTAGAGCAATATCTCTGTACATTTATGTTTGTTATCGATCAGCATGTTTGTTCAGGTGACTGATTTTATTATCAAAAGATAGTATTTAGAAAACCAACATGTATTTTAATCATTATAATTCAAATGCAATAGTGGATGAAGAATTAAGTAATGGTTAATAGAGAAATGGTGAATACCTTCAGAATTACAAGATTTTTTCAGCAATAAGTAAATGGAGTGAAGACCTGTTATAAAATATTTTGAAAATGATTTATTTTCTTATGCTTTTGTGCATTTTATGCAATCTTGTGCTTATTGTTTTACAGATACTTTTATTTAATTTGAATTATATAGGTATTTATGCACTATGATAATTATCCTTTAAAATTCTTCTCTTAGGACATACAGACCTGAAATTCTACCTTTTCATTAAAACTACTGTACGGTCAACAGGACTGAACACCTCACTAGTTCCCATGTACATCAGTGAGATCGCCCCTCTCAACCTACGTGGTGGACTAGGAACTGTCAACCAATTGGCTGTCACTGTTGGCCTGCTCCTCTCACAGATTCTTGGCATTGAGCAACTTCTTGGGAATAGCGATGCCTGGCCTCTTCTTCTAGGTAATGCTGTCTTTCCTTTTAGATATCATAGGTGAAAAGGCTTATTTGAATCATAGTGCTGTCAAGAAATAAGTCATAATCCTTAGAATGGAATAGATAATACATATTTTGCTTTTAGGTCTTGCCATTGTCCCAGCTGTGATGCAGATGGTGCTGCTGCCGGTGTGTCCAGAATCTCCACGCTACTTGCTCATGTCACGCCAATTAGAGGATGAAGCACGAAGAGGTTCGTTGATGCATTATAATGCAATTGAAGAGTTGTGGTTTGATCGTAAGATTTTCAGAGTATGATTCACATTAGATTTTTATATAAATTTTTGTAAAGACATCAAATTGAAAGTAAATAAGGAGGAAAATGGATTAAGAAATTATTAAACAAGAATACCTTATTGGATGACATATTTTTTTAAATCAAAAGAGAATGAAGAAGATAAAAATGAGGTACAGTATGTCTGTTACTCATAAGGTATAGTATATATTATCACATACAATTTATGGAAATGTGGTCTGTCTCATGATTATGGACTTTTTTTGTGTGTGTGATCTTTTAATGATGCAATAATCTGAAAGAAATAATAAAAAAGATTGTTGTAAAGAAATATGAAATGTTAGAAATGCAGTGCCATTTTAATCACTTCACCATTTTAATAGTAACTGACAGCCTTTTTAGGTGACTCCCATTTAATACAACTTACTTTCCACAGCATTTTCGACTTCACAAATAAGTGAGTTTTCTTGTTTTGCTCATTTGAAAGTTTCATTTTATTCCAGCCCTACGAAGACTGCGTGCATCTAGTCATGTTGAGGAAGATATTGACGAGATGCGAGCAGAGGAGGCAGCGAGTCAGACTGAAGCTCACATGAGTATGTTGCAGCTGGTGCGGTCATCAGCACTGCGCATGCCACTCACGATTGGCATTGTCATGCAGCTCTCTCAGCAGTTGTCAGGCATTAATGCGGTGAGTAAATACTCCGTCTTTTAATGCAAAAATTAATAATTGCTGAGAACCAATGTAGTTTATAACTGTATTGCTGATTTTAAACTGGGTATTTATCAATGAAATTTGAATTTTCAGTAGACATACCTGATTAAGTAGGGATTTAGAATATATTCAAATACTTTTCTTTGTAGAGATAATCAGATATAAAATGCCTTGAGTAGCCTCCAGGCAGTGGGGGATTTCTTATCTCTTCCATAGTAAAGCTATGGTTAATATGTATAGAAACAACCTTCATCTCCAAAGTAGTGTGATTATACTGTAACATTTGATAATTCTAATGGCAAATATGCAGACAAAATCAGTGTATGAGACAGAGAGTGAACCATT
>BOPN01000259.1:576554-579054 GCA_017312705.2 Penaeus japonicus
TATATATTTATACATATATATATATTTATATATATTTATATATGGATAAAATCTTTATATATTTTTTTTTTTATTCATGATCATGTCAGCATATTTTTAATCAGATCTTGTTTTAGTACTGTATCCAGATTATGGTTTGTGGAGTTAATTTATTTACAATAACTTTCTAGAAATATGGTATTCTCTCAGTGGGTTTTAAAATGAATCCAACCCTTGCAGGTGCTGTATTACTCCACATCCTTGTTCACGGCTGCTGGTCTGGAAGAATGGCAGTCCAAGTATGCTACCCTCGGTGTCGGGTCAGTGATGGTCATCATGACCTTGGTGTCCATTCCTCTCATGGATCGTGCTGGTCGACGTACGCTTCACCTGTATGGCCTCGGTGGAATGTTTGTCTTCTCCCTCTTTATCACTATTAGTCTCCTTATTAAGGTAAGTGTGAGGGATTGTCTTTTTAACAAGTTTAACAAGAGAGGGAGATTTTATATGTGCATGTATACATGTTCATATATGTTTAGACTAACTTCAAAACGGTGTTATATTTTAATGTCTACCAATTTGAAAGTTTAAGATTTGAAAATCTGATATTAAAAACATCTTAATGAAAATGATAGTAATATTTGAGCTATATTGCCATGTTAGGAATATAGTTAGTAGTAAAGTAACTCACACAGACTAAGGTCAGTAACCCCTATGAAGTTATCAGTGTTTCTCTAATCCCTAGACAACTTTAGACAAGCAATTCCAGTAATTCATAAAAGGTTAAATCATAATGTATTGGGTGATTACTCTGCTCTATAGCTATGAATGAAGTCCTGACCCAAGCTGTTTGTGTTTTACAAAATATACCCCAAAGAAGTAAAAAAAAAAGGATCGTAATGTTTCTAGTTTCTAAAATGAGTTCATGGCCATTTTTCAGCATGAGAAAAAGGCAAATATATTAGTATCTATATGTAAGAATGGTTATATATATTTTTCTTCTTTCCAGGAAATGATGTCATGGATGACCTTTATCTCTGTGATAAGCACCCTCTGCTTTGTCATCTTCTTCTCTGTGGGTCCTGGCAGTATTCCCTGGATGATCACAGCTGAACTCTTCTCCCAGGGCCCGCGTCCAGCTGCCATGTCCATTGCTGTTCTAGTTAACTGGCTGTCAAACTTCATTGTTGGAATTGGTTTTCCCAAAATGCAGGTAAGTAAGAGTACATGTATTCATATAGGTATGCACGTGTAGTGGCCTTTTCTATGGATGCACAAGGTACTTCAGTTGTCAAAAATATCTTGCTGTTGCAATTGCTCTGATTATGATTAATTAACCAGAGTTATAGCTGTGCTAATAATACCATTCAAGCATCTGGTAAACGAAAATACTCATGAGAGATGGAAGAGACAGAGAGAGTGAGAGTGAGAGTTCAATCCTCTCATTGAAGATTGCATGAAAGTGTTTTCATATCAAGCCCACCCTAACTCATCAACATTGGAACTTGTACACCTGAATTAGGTTTCATCATAATGTAAATGACATCAAGAAATTCCATGAAGTCAATACAATTGAACTATTCTCCAGTAATTTTCAGTTTGATTGTCAATTTTATTTCAAACCACCATTTATTGATATGTTTAAAAGTTGTTGATTTTGATATGGCGGTGTCCAAGTGATAAAGTGCTTGCACATAATCACATGACTTCACCTTCATGTCTTGGAGTTTCACTGCAGCAGTGACGCCTAGATATAGGCGTAGATTGGGCTTGGTAGGCATACATCACAGAAGATGAGCATTTTCTTATTTTTTGATAACAAAACCTTTTTCCTTTCACAGGAAACATTTGAAAACTACACCTTTTTGCCATTTAGTGTCCTACTCGCATGCTTCTGGGTGTTTACATACTACAAGGTGCCAGAGACCAAGAATAAAACCTTTGAAGAAATTTCTGCTATCTTCCAAAGAGGGGTTGAAAGGTATGATGCATTTTGTTGTTTTCAGATGGATTTTTGGTGATTTAGAGTTTTTTTATTTATTTGAAATTGAAAACAAAATCATTCATTACATCATACAGGTACGTTACTAAATTTTGGACCATTTTTATGCTGTGTCTTGTGCAGGTAATTTTGTTTATTTATTCATTATTTGTATACTTATTAAGAGACTCCAAAATATCATCAATCCTTAACATGATGCAAGATCCAGCAAAAGGATTGAATGCATTCTTCGAAATTATTTTTTCAAGGATAAGGATAGATTTTATTCTGTACATACTAAAGATATGCTAGCAAAGAGTACTATTTTCAGGCATCAGCTGAACTACATGACAGTGAAGGAGGAAATTATACCATTGTTATAGTATAAGGATATATCAATCAATAATGAAATGTTAGAGAGCAACTTGGAAACTGTGACCCTTGATGAATTTATGATGAAGAATTGGCTGAGGTTTATCTCAAACAGGACAATTCCATTTTATAGATAGAGCACAAACTAACCCAAACCTATCCTAACAC
>BOPN01000260.1:0-5000 GCA_017312705.2 Penaeus japonicus
CATATATATATATATATATAATATAACTAAAATATCAAAGACAAAAACTCAGTTGTCATTGCTGTCGGGGTTGTCACATTATTTAATATGCAAATAGAATGGCGTTTGGCTTCCCTCATCTCTTGTTATCCTCTGTGGGCCTGGCTCTGTCTCCTGTCATGTGAATCACTGAGCTTCATACATGTGGGTTTCCTCTTGCTCCTTGATGAGGTTAAAGTCTTGATATGTGGAATATAGTCTTGGCTGATAGCAGTGGTGTCTTATTGCATTAAACAAAGTTTCAAAGTCTGGTAAGAAATCAGTGTTTATTATTTAGTAATACAGAAATTTAACCCAGTCACGACGGGGGCATTCCAGCCTTGCATGTTACAATGCTGGGGCTTTCGAACACTTAGGCCTAAATAAATTACATGACTGGCACCATATGGTGCCATCTGGCAAACGGGCCCTTGAATGAGCGGTACCATAGTGCACCGCCCGTCCAGAGAGGGTTAACTTGTATATAGAACAAGACAATAACTGTAAGTGGTTTAAAAGGAGGTTCGAAGTGAATATTCAGTGTGGGAATCCACAATTGCTAGAACCCCTGCACTCAATGGGCTTTGTGACCTGGAATAACTTCATCTGCAGCTGGCTTTAAATGTCTGTATGATTCCTCTTCGTATTTTTCCTTTTTTTTAGGGGGAGGTATCACCGAGTCTTATTTATAATTTAAAATAGTAAAAATCATGTACTATCCATCTTAATTTTACATTTCATATCGGTTGACACAACCTATTTGTGCCGGATGACATACTATCACGTCACGGGAATATTTCCCTCCTGCGAGATGACATCCTATCACATCATTATCTCTCCCACTAAATACACATTTTATAATAGTTCTGTATGTATACACTCATTGCACTTAAACCCGTATAGACACATTGTTCTTGACTTATCCAAAAAAATAAGCTTCTCAGCATCTTGTAGAATCAGCCAGGTGTAGAGCGCTCTGAGAAGCATAGAGCCTTTATTATGTCGGGATAGATCTCACATGCGGAGGCTGCATGTTATCTTTACGGCGAGAGCAGCATTAGGCAAATAGTCAGGCCTGCGTGAATGGGTTAAAAGGATAATGCAAATATGTAAAACAGCAACTGATGGGACTAACATTTTTTATTTCCTATCATACAGACAGACATACATGCATAGGATTTTTTAGGGAGTAACAAATAAAATACTTTTAAAACTACTCTTCAACTACTATGCATGTAATCCATCAAAAACTGCACAGTTACATGATTTTTTTACATCTATACTTTTCTGATATTTCTTTTTTTTTTAATTACCAAAACTCTTAGTCTGCTATAATGACTTTAATGAACATTTTAATACATTTCAAATCCACTTTCACCCATGGTGAAAATAGTTCTTTTCCTAATACCAAAACATATGTGTAAAATGTAGCTGTTTTTCCTCACATAAATGTACTTCATTAATCGTGCAGCTGTGGGTTACAAGACTATTTCAACGTCATCCAATACTTTACCTACCATACATACATACATCCAAGAGGATAGATCACAGGATCTGTCCCTAGAAACAGAGCTACCTTCATGATGCCTCTTGCTGAATATGATGATGAACGGCTCCAGGTTTCTTGTGTTTCTTTCTCTTTCTTTTGCTCTTCCCTTCTTTCATCTCCTGTTGTTGTTGTTGCTGAGGTTTCTTCACCTTTTTACTCTTCTTGCAGGAAAGGGGGTTTGGATTTTTTTTCTTTTTCTTCCTCCTCTCTGGTTCTACCTCCTCTTCCCCTATCAACTTCCGCTTGAGAGACTGGAGTGTCTTCTCTTCGTGCGTTGTAATGGTCCTGCAATAGGGCATTTTGTAAGATTAACCAAGATACAACTGCATCCTAGGTAGCAGTCATAATAGTTTCTTATACAATATAGATTACAGCAGCATTCTCAGAAATGATTTAAAGTATATCTTGGGAGATACAGATGTTACTAATGACAGGCTGTTGGCAAAATCTCTGCTGTGACCTTGCCATTAGCGGCAACACAATAGCTTCCTTGTTACAACTTTTAATACAGAGATGGTGATTGTAAACTATAGAAAATCACCAATAATAATAATGATTAAATCCTAGAATTCATGACAACCTGTGAAACTATGTTACTCCCGTACATCATCTTAGTGAACCCTTCATTTTTTTTTTTTTTAATAGAATAAGTCAGTTTGGAAAACATCTAGGTTTACTATAGTGTGTAATAATCTGGTATTCATAATAGTCAGCATTTGAGGGGAAAAAAGTAGCTAAAACACAAAGCTATCTCAGGAAAACAATATTTTATCTTATTGTAAAATCTTGTCAACTGAAGAGAAGACTCAATCCATCAAATAATCATACTAACTTGTTTGCATTCAAAGGATCTGCCTGAGACTTTTCAGACGGTTTCTCAAGTGTGGGAGCACTACGGTGAAGGTAAAGCACCGGGGTGCCTGTCACACATTCGTGGATGTGAGTTCGTAATTCATTGTCTTGGGAAGCAATAATATATCTGTAAAATAAAAATTATGAATGAGAATACTTTTTACTTAAATAGATAGATAAAAAAAAAAATCTGTTTTTATTTCTTTTTTTTTTTTACATTTAAATTATGATATCTCATCTCATCTTACTTCTTCGGATTTTCCTTCTTGAGCAAAGATTTGATGCATGAAGAAGCCGGCACCGGTTTTCCTTCATGGCCACAAACATGAACCGGAAATTGCTTTACGATCATGTATGGCCCATGCAAGTCTCTTTCTGAAAATGATTCTTAAAATCAGCTGATTGAAAAGCAATAACACTTTTAAATAATAGGGTTGTGGGGTGTGACTACAAAACCTTTTTTAACCTGAACGTCATCACAAATAATTTTAAATTATTAAGTTAATATGAGGGAAAGAAACGGGACATGTTTTCATGAATGTGCATGTGAATGTGAATGTACATGGAGGGGTAGGAGTTACTAATAAATTGATGATTTCTGGTTGAACCCACATTTTTTCTTAAAATTTACTAATTTATAGATGAGATGGTCTTATGTATGTGTGTGTGTGAGAGAGGAGGGAGTCAATAAATAAATATATGATAATATTTTAAAAGTACACACATTTATAAATCTACTTATTTATGTCTAACTCTATCTATCTCCTTGTCTGTGTGCCTACATATTTGTTGGATTAACAAGGTGAGGACTACCTCAAAATCTGGATATTTTGTTATGGTAAATCATGCAAAATAATATTCCACATTTACTCTTGAAAACAGTACCCTATATTTCAGAAAAGTAGAAAGTCTATGGAAAGGAGAGAAAGCCACATGTGAAAGGAGCTGTTTGTGGGAAATTTAATTAGGAAAGTAGTTCAACACAAACCATCAAGTAATTAATTATGAATATGTGTGAAGAATAATTGCAACTCTAACTAGCTTTGAATAGTGCAGTTTCTCTAAACATGCAAAGAGTTTCTACAGCAGGCAAAAGAATATACTGTTAACCGTGAGGTAACCACCAACCATCTACTCACTTAATTTCCTTAGTTGTTCGACTTCTAAAATTATGCACTGAGTTGTGATCAACTTGGTGTCCAGTGACCCTAGGTACTTTGGGATGTCTTCTGCGATTTTCACCTTCCCCTGTGTAAAAGAAGAGAAATCTTTTATCAAGTTTTGCGGCTTTGGGAAAATCACATCTCATGACTGGATGACTTGAAAAGGATATAAATCGCACTGACATGATAACTTTAACTGCAAAAACTTCACAAGTAATGCCAAACAACGAACAGCCTGATCGCCCACCTCAATTGCTGCATAACAGAAGGTCCCATCTAGCAGCACTGTATAGGGTGGGCGAATGTCAAAGTTATGTTGATAAAATCCCAAAATTTTTTGGGCTTTCTTCTGACGTCTGATCTTCATTTTGTTACTTTTCCGTTAGCCCTGTAAAGAGTAGAAGTGGTTTATTCATGAGTTATATATAGTATTACAAAGAGCATAAGCAATGATGATGTAACTTTAAACTGATGCAAGAAATATATATATAGTTCTTGCAAATTTAAGCAAAATATTCTCATGGTTTCCTCAATGAAATACAAAGAGAAAAACCTTCCATCTCTAGTCAACAAGTCAATCCTGTCAGGTGACAAAATGGATGAAGAAAAATACCAGTCTGCAAAAATTAATAATGAACCCACTGACGCTGGAGATGTCTTATGTCCACAATGTTTTTGTTTTGATTATCTTTTTCTTATGTGTAGATGGTTCCATAGGTGCTTAGTGTAAACAAGATTAATAAAACAATGCCACAGTGGACAGTGCTTATAACATCAATGGGTTAACACATTAAGTACGGGTGTCAGTGCGTGCATGACACGACATCAAGATCTACTAACAGTTTAACCACACACACACAGTCATGAAGTATTATGGCTGCAACGGTGCAAGCTTCACAGTTCCAAAGTCAGCCTAAACCTGACTTTTGTGATGGATTTATGGGAAAATATTCTTTAAGCTAGTTTATGCTGCCCGGAGGGCAGAGAAAACATTTTCCCCTTCCCTCTAAGCTTCAGCCAGTGCCACCAGTGTTGTAGACCACCCATCCTGACTGCCAGTTAAGTCATTAGGCAATGGGTTAATGGCCAAATATTTAGCAAAGCCCATGTCATTAACATAATTTACATTCTGAGCAGTAAATCAGTGTCAAAAATTTTGACTCATTTTGTCTAATACGAGTACTAATTAATTAATGCTGTGATGATGATGCTCTCATGTACACCCATGATCAAAACCTCTTTGACTTATGTTTCTAAACATAACCTATTGTGGGCACAGCAATCGTTCCTTTCCCGTCTCTTGCTTGGGTGGACGGGTGCTGTGCCCTCTTTAGAATATGTTCGGTAACATGTTTCTACCATGATGAACTATTTGCCACCTAATTACAATGATCTTGAATTTGATTGGAGGTGAGTCA
>BOPN01000260.1:25000-27500 GCA_017312705.2 Penaeus japonicus
TGAAATAGCCAACAGCAACGAACGTCGGCGCATGCAGAGCATCAACGCTGGATTTGCCTCGCTCAAAACCCTCCTGCCTCACCACGAGGGTGAGAAACTCAGCAAGGTATGTTAGGTTCCCCCAAACGACGTTCCGGAAGTAAGCATCCTCAAAATGGTTCTTCTCAAGGGACCATGAGTGGGATTTCTTCGTAAAAGAAACTTCGATCACGTGATTTGATATCCGGATTTAATTAAGGCTTCATGGTAATATCAATTTAGTTTGTTATGCAACACCTGTATGTTCTTCCTCACCTACGAAGATAACAGACAAGAACTAGACGAATATTAAACTACTGGTCCATTTATTGAAAAAAATGTGTATAGGGTTGTTAGGTTAGCAGATAAATGAATAATTTTACTCTGAACACTACACCTTAAAGAAGTAAAATCTGTAATATTTCAGCCTAAGTGAAACGCTCCGCTTGAAATCCATGTTTTGAAGGGTTGTAGAGGCCTTGAACATAGCACCACCAACATATACATGAAAAAATCAACATAGTAGTATGAATGGAGTTTGCGAATGAATGATCCGACAGATTTTAACCGTAAAAGACTATTATTAATGTCAGCGAAGTGAATTTGCTTCACTTTCTATATGTATATATATGTGTGTGTGTGTGTGTGTGTGTGTGTGTGTGTGTGTGTGTGTGTGTGTGTGTGTGTGTGTGTGTGTGTGTGTGTGTGTGTGTGTGTGTGTGTGTATGAAGAAGCCTCTCATTTTCGAATTATATTTGTTGCGTGATTGCCACATTAATAGGCCTAGAGACTGCGGATACATGCATTTGCCAATAGTTTGCAGATTTCAGCAATTTAATTCCTGACTCTTTTACATAATATACCGACAGCTAGAGCACGTCACCTATGTAGATTTATAAATAAAAAGAAAATATTGGCATTATCTTAAGGTAACGGTTTAGTTATGAAGGAAGTCGGCGATCTTGGGTTGACATCAACTAGTGTTATGTGTGCGAGGATGTGTACGTGTGTGTATGTCATGAATGGTGAGAGCGTGGCGGGAAACATCAGCTGACGAGAGTAGGAGCCGCAGTGTTGGTGGCGGGCCGACGATTATTGGTACCCGGATTAACTGTCCTTACGATAGAACCTGTCTAAGTGAATATGTAACATCATACTATATTCCATTCGCGGTTTAGGTATACCTGCTTGCATAAGAAACGTTAATTCCGCATCAAACGAAAAATTACGCTGTCCTTTTTATACGAAGGTGTTTATATCGGGCCAGCTGATTCTGTTTCCATGACAACGATCGACCGGCCGTAGCCTCGCTCCGCCCCACAACGTATAACCGGCGGCCGCGTGGTGTCGCCCGGAAAGATCTTCCGAGTTATCTTTTTTAGATTGTCCTGATAATCTATAAGATTATTGTCTATTCATGCTACGTACAAAGGTGTACTTTGACACTTATTTCCGCATCCATAAAACTACTATCACGAATATTCCTCCCTGGTAACGAAACGCTCACAAAACGGGCCCCACGTGGCGGGCATGGGACCCGTGCGAGGCTAGCGGCGACCATGTGGCGCGCATTTCGGGACCCCGCGCCGCTCCTGCATTGTACCTTGTTAGAACTGCATTGTCTGCTTCACAATATTATTCACCTAACTCGAAATGTCATAAATTTGAAAGTTATTTAACTTGAACCGATTATGGAAGTTAAATAATGCGTATGGGGAAAGACGGAGTAAGTCACAGCTGGTCGTTTTCCGACAGAATGGCTCCACGTGACCACTCTCAGCTGACTACAGACTTGACGCTTCAGCGTTAAGAAAATGGCGCGAAATATACGGGGTGACCAGTCTTGTTCTTAGTATATTTTACCGGTCTTAGCGTAGAGCGTTAATCATCTGAAGCAGCACGTATTAATTGCTTGCTAGTAAGATATTCATCGACTCAATTCATAAGATGCCGAGTATTAGGGAAAGGTAACTCTAAAAGTCATATGAGATAGGTTTAGAGTAGAAGCTTGTTGCTAAGTATCATGTACCCGATGACGTTTGGACCCAGGCACCCTGCGAGGTATGTTATGCCTATGAAGTACATCTTAAGAAATGGGTCTCTAGATGACTTCCTCGCTCTGAATTACGACTTGGGAGATGGATATTAGAAGAAATAGTTTTCTCTTTTAAGTTGTTACTTGTAATGTTTACGAACGCTTCTCTGGCGAACGCGGGTCATAGAGGACAAATATGATTCAAGTAGGTTATCTCTTTAAAAATTCATAGATAGACAATCACAGATGTAATAGATATGATATTAACTTTTTAGCAATTTTAAACGACTCCAGTAATTGAATTTAAACATTTATTTTCAAATTTGAAAGTAAGAACAACATTACAATTAGTCTAGTTGTTACACCAAATGAACAGGACAAGGAATTGACTTTGAGTTTTAAATGCCACACCTTCGAATTTTACTTTGACAGATGCGCAGAAATCAT
>BOPN01000260.1:40000-57500 GCA_017312705.2 Penaeus japonicus
ACTGGTGATCAGGTTACCTTTGGAGGTACTCAGGTGCCTGTAACGATTGGTGGACAAGTAACGCTTGGTGAACAGGTGACGCTGGGAAGTGGGCAAGTAACTTTGGCTGGAGAAGATGAGCCCATAACCCTCCACATGGTTGGAGAACCACAGGAAGTACCCCTTGAACTCACCACTACACATCGTCCCTCTCAACATGGATCAAGCATCTCCAATGTTAGCCGATTACCTCAGCAATCTACCATCAGCTTAACCACTAATAGTCGTGTGGGACAGCACACCTCTGGTAACAGTTCCAGTCATTCAACTAATGCTAGATTGCCACAGCAGTCTCCCAGTCACACTACAACATTTGAAGCAGTACCAGTTTGTAGCATTTCTACTACTACTTCTTCACTTACCTCTCACTCTTCAAGTTTATTGCAAGCCTCAAGACCTGGTGTTATTGTAGTGAAACATCCATAAAAAAAAAAATTGACCCAGATTAATGGGTCATCTGTGTTAATATGCTAAGTTTAAATACGATAAGTTGCCACTGACCATGACTTATGGAATACTTGGTCTTTTCTTGCATAAGGTTGTGGACTCCATGCTTGTGCTTGACTAGTAGAGGGTATCCTAGACTTGCTAAATACTAAAAGATTTAATTGATAAACAGTGGAAAGTGATATTAATTTTTGGTATGGCAAGGAATGGTCAGGTGTGGAAACTCAAACTGTAAAGTGTGTACATAAGATATTTTGGTGTATAAAGTGTAGAATAAGTGACGGGAGATCTGACAAGTCACAGAAGATGCACCACAAGTGACTAGCAGAATCTCACGTGCCATCTTCTGCTTGGTTATTCTTTTGCCTGAATGATTATGCTTGAATGAATCTAGCTGCCACATTTTGAATGTAGTCTTTGGGCAGGGCTTTCTAAAAGGCAAAGCCCAGTTCTCGGTTCTGACTGCAAAGTTCAGGCAGGGCTTTTGGTTTTGAGTAGTGCTTATTTTTCTTGTGCTTCCTTTACCTCTTTTGAAGAATTTTGTTTCTTTTCTTTTTATCATTGAGTTGTAAATGAAGACAAATTATTTTGCAGTAGGTTGGTTATATAGCTGTTATTCTTGGAGTAAATAGAATTTTGCATTATGTGAAGTTTATACCTGTCAAGCCTTTTAAAATTTTAGAAAGGAATTTCTAGAATATGGTTATGCTTAAAGTTTCATGATTTTTGTCAAATTCTGAATTCTATGAATTTTTTCATACTTGTCTAGAATAACTAGCTAAAGTGCTTTTCATTCTGGTTATCCAAAGTTACTAGATTTAAGTAACTTCTAGTACATATTATTGAGGGAATAATATTCAAGGTTCAGCTGTAAAGAACTGCTCTATTTCAATGAGATAGTGGAAATCTATCCTTAAGGAGCATTTTTTGTCTTCATTTTAATTTACTCTAGCAACTAATTGAGACAACTTTCTTACATTTTCTTTTGCTTCATTATTTGATAATGTGACCGGTATTCAAAAAACATTGAGCAGCTATTACCAAATAGCAGGATATGAAGGATGACACATCCTTATTATGGTAAAATTCTAATTATCATATTATTGATATAGGTCTCGGAGAAAACTTTATTCAGTGGAAAGCCTTTTGATGATTAATACCATTTTTGTTTTTAAAAAACTTTTGTTTATAAATCTTTTGTTAAAAGTTGTGTACATTATCATACACAGTTTAGTTCTATTAATAATGGCAATGATAATGTGTATTGCACAAGATTTGATACAACTAATTACACTTTAGAGCAAGCATAGGGACACCTTTGACAAGTAAAAGTTATCTATCTTTTTCCATGTCTATTGAATTGATAGGTTTGATTTACACACCCTGTCTAGTTCATAAATGAATTCTCAGTATATTAGGCTAATCAGATTTGTACCAATTAGATTATAGCAAGTAGTAGGGTACATTTCCCGAAGGCCAGTCAAGAGGTGGAAAAGGCTTAGTGCTTAAGTGTTCCCAATAAGTTGTTCAGTTTAGGTAGGTACTGCCCAAATACTACAGGCAAGGACTGGGAACAAGTGGAGTATACAAAGAGGTTAACTTTTGATTTACTCTTAGGAGCAGTAATTTAGGGTAGCCTTGGAATAGAAAATCAAGTGTGCATATGACTACAGAAGAAATATTTGTAAATATGGTGTGATTGTGAATACAGGGCAGATGTGATCAGTGCACTTTCTCGGTGCTGCTCTTCTGTCCCAAGTGACTCTAAAATGTGATTGGTGTGTAATTGTGAGTCTTAAGTACCTGGTCAGAGGATGCATGATGCAAAAATGGGCTCAAATACTTTCTTCTGTCATTGCCTCACTTTCATTCCCCAAGTTGGTATGAAATGATCTAGCTCTCTGTGTGATCCCCAGCAAGCAGTGTTTTTTTTTTCCATCTATAAATGGATGTCCTTGAAAAACCATACCAAACAAATGTTACTTGCCATGGAAATAGTGATGTAAAGATGTTTGGAGAAATTTTTGAAATTGAATTTTTGTTTAAAGACCCATTATTTCTATTGTAATTATTCCTAAATGTTTACCATTTCATATTTAAAATTTTCATAAGCTTGCCACAGTGAAACATCAACCCGAAGCAGGTATGAAGAAATTTATAATATGAATAAATGGAGGTGCTATGTTCACATCATGGCACATATTCAGCATACACTTAACTGTTATGTTGTAGAGGCTTACACTGATATGAAGCAGGCAATGCTATCTTATGTTACTTTAAAAAAGATATAGGGTGTTCTGTAATCAGTGCATTATAGAACTGTAAGTAGAAGCCAATACTCTCAAGCCTGGTTAGAATGCTGAAAGTTAAGATTTAGAGTAATTTTATCAATGCTACGTGGTGAAATCTAGAAACGGGTTGCTATCATACTACTTGGGCTGGCAACTTACGGAATTTCTGATTTGCCCCAACTTAACCAAGTGAGGTTTCTCTTCAAACATGTGAACTTGTAAAGTTAGGTTTAGATGTAGCTATTCAAGGCCTTTCAGTGTTAGCAAGTATAAAACTTCCTGGGAGGCTTCAGCATTTGCTCAAGTAGGGTATCTCTGGCCTTGTTCTATTTTAACTTTCGAGGTGCTCCATTTTATATAGTATTGAGTTCCACAAATAAGATTTTCTGATATTTTGTACTTACGAGTTTAACATTGTGAACTGCAACTTATATGGAAAGATTAAACATAATTCAAGACTTGGGGTGCATCAATGTCTCTTCCATCAACAAATATTTTGGGTGCCAAAAATATCCCACATAGAATTTTACTTCTGTTGCAGTGGTAAATTAAACTAATGGTTACTTTTGTTTGAGCTCTCATGATCTTTGTTTCAATCATGACATTGTCGAATGGGTCTCTGGTCAGAATAGAACTTTGCCTTTCCTCATTACGGTTTTGGAAGCAGTGCAGGGCACATTTAGCAACCAATAGCAGCGTGTTGTTAGACTTGGATAACCTCTGCTTATGACACTTATAAAGTGCTTTACACCATTTCAGGTAATTGACAAAGAACTGATTGCATAGTTAGCTGTTTCATAAATTGTGAATAACTTTGAGTAGTGTTTGTAATTAGGATTTTAAACTAGAAGCAATTAAAGAAGAAATAGAAGTATAACAAAGAAATTGCTGTGGGAATTCACTTTGACATGGATCCCACAATATGCTGCTATTGGGTGCTTGGTATGGCTTTCATATTTTCTTATTCTCATAAAGCATATTTGTAATTCATTGTACATTAGTACAGAATTATTGTAGCCATTTTTACCTAATTGCAGATTCATATGTATAAGCGAGAAAGCAATTTGTTGGAATAAATTTTGAGAATGCAGTTAGGATTTTTGGATGCATTTTTGTGGTGAGTGCTGGTTAGAGCGTTGGAACTAAGGCAGTTACTGTACAAGTGAGAGTGTTGGAACAAGTGTTGTTGATGAAGATCAGAAAAGTACAGGCATGTAATAAATTGGTAAAAGTAATTGCCAAAATGCACTTAACTGAAATGTTTAAAAAGTTTTGCTAGCTTATGTCTAGGTCGGTAAATTCCCAAATTGTGCCTAGTCCCTCATGGAAGTGGCATTGTGTACATATTGGTATGGTGGGGAATGAAGTCCTTACTAAGCTGTTCTGTTGTTCTATAAAGGTGCTAGTGGCACATGAAATTATTTTTGCTTTGTTTATCTGGTATTCCATGTTTGCCACAAAGTTGAGTGATGGATCCCTATAAACTGCAGCACAATCTACTGTAAAATTGAGTAAACAAAAAATCAGAAATCATAAAAAGGAGATTTGAAAATATGCTAGAGTGAGTCTGTTCACAAAGTTATGTGAGTGGCTCTCGGTTTTGGTGTTTAAAGTGTTGACAGTACAAATATTTATTACTAGCCTCATTCTAAATAAAGGTACTGAATATTCCAAATGGATCTCAATATTTACCTTGAACCTCTGAAAACTGCCAGTAAATTGTAAGTGAGTTTAATAACTTATAAATGTAAAATTCTTTTCATTACTATGTAAGGACCACAGGGAAATGTAGAGATCTTATGGAATGAAGTTTTAAAGGTCCAATGCTCTCACTAAACCCTTCTCATATATGGGGTTATCAGCAGCGTTATGTAATCTCCTATGCATTCAGGAACAAACCAGGCAAGATTTTCATATGATAAAATGTTTGACAAGATAACAAATTTGCAATTTAAAAGCCAAAAAAGTTTATTAACAATTTTGCATAGTGTATGCACAGAAGATTTGCTGCAGTAGTTGACACCAAATATTTGATTCCTCATGTGTGTATGTAGAGGTGTAATTGCTGCAGTTATTTGTATTTTGAACTTTGCTCCTACATACATTTATGTATTCATTAGGATCAAATTGCTGCAATGATGAGTACCCAGTGCTTTTGCCACCACTTGTATCAGCAGGCTAACTCCTTGAAACCAAAGATTTTTTTTTATTTTTAATTTTCTGGTACCCTTACACAGATTTATGTTGAATGTTCATGGATATTGTATGTTGCGTTAAGTGTTTGAACCTCGCAAAAACTCAAAACCCGAACATTTCCCAGCTTTTCCCTTTTCTTTTTAACTTAATTTCTTTAAAAATATAACTGGAGATATAATATGGAAAGCTAAGAAAAGAAAAAAAAATAATTTGCACACTTTGTATATTTTATCCTTGAACACTACAGGTTACATGAATAAGTTGTGAAATTAAGAAGAAAAAACTAAAATACATGTTTAATTCTAAGAAATGATAGAATATATTTTCTTCAGAACATGGCTGACATACTTTCTTCTAAGAACTTCTTGTACATAGCCATGAAAGCTGCAATGAAGGCTTCTATGTGGTATATAGCTTTAGAACCAAGATTCAGACGGTGTTCATGATAAGCAGCTAGTCTTGTCACTTCACACTTCAGTTCACCATCACAATTTCTTACCAGCTCCTTTAACAGGCCCTGAAAGAAATATGAAAAATAAAAAAAAATGTCTAAGCATAATAATGAATTTAAAGACTGATTATGGTACATTAATTTCCAGGAACAGGACTTAATTGCTTCTGATAAATAATGAATGTAATGATGACAATACAGCTTGCCATCCCTTGTTTCTTACTTTAAAAAGAAAAGTAAAAAAAAAACGGAAACAAAGAGAAAATCATATCAACAACCAAGAAAGAGGGGGGGGGGTAATCTTTCCCCAAGATGTTTAAGAAAAGAAAATGAGGTTGGTTGGTTGGTTATAATCAAATGTCCATACCAGATTTTTCCATTTTACTCTTTTGTTTTCACTTTGAACCTCCCCATAATTCATGTATCTCATTTCAACTACATTTATGAATGAAACAAGCTAAGTCCTCTTTTTCTATGTAAAAAAGAATGAAAGAAGAAAAAAAGTCTGGAAGGGGGGAGAGGGGGGGGTTACACCATATAAGCTCAAAAGAATACATGACTGTATTTGTTACATTCTCCAGCTATGTTGAAGTTTCAACTTTTCCTGATGAAAATAAATCTACAAAGGATGCACTGAAATAAAACATTCATATCATATCTTCATTGGTATACTAAATATACCAAATATACTCTTTCCTTTTTTCAATATTTAAGAAAATAGTGGGGTGTTTCCCTGCACTTGAGTTGAGTAATTCTTGTCAAATGGGGATGGGACTGACCTCATTTTATTCAGAAAAAATGGATCTGAAGGTGATTCTGCCAAATTTTAGTTTCAATCTTTTATCCATTTCACAGCTCTCCAAAATTGCATTTTGGCAAGAAGCTGTTTTTCGTCATACAAGAATAATAAGCAAAAAACAACAACAACAACATCCTGACCATTGTCCTTCATTAGTCAAAAATGATGACCTGAGAAAGGGTGGAATGAAAGAAAGGAAGGAAACAAAGAAACCAGAAAGGAAAGGAAAAATATTATGAGACTAGTCTGCTAAATCAGGAAGATAGTGGTATATACAATACATGATTTTGAATCTATTCCAATTTTAACCTGGTGTTCCTACTAGAGCTATTAATAATAGTGCATTTTCAAACCAAGGAAATATATTTGCTTTTCAATAGGGGGCTTTACCCAGACATATATTCTTAAAAAACGTGCAATAATAATAAAAACAATGATAACCCTTCTAAGATGGGGCACGTCTTAGGATGTCCAGCCTGGTCTAGGCATCTTAACTCATTCACAATGAGATGTTTGTTCGACTTATGCTGCTCTGACTGGAAATGCAGCAAGCATGCACAGCTTCCCAGATTTCTCAAGGCTCAAGACTATGCTAAACCCCACAGCAATTTTCATCTGCCCTATTCTAAAGGGTGGCAAAAAGAGTTTTTTTTGCATATATATATATATATATATATATATATATACATATATGTATATATATACACATATATATATATATATATATATATATATATATAAATGTAACTATATAAAATGTGTATATATTGCTAAAGTTCATTACATCCTTTGTTATATTCTGATGAAGTGACATCCCGGTATCTGGTGTGAATGGGTTAAGATGTGTGTTTTCTATTATTTCATGATATATTAGCAAATTGATACAAATTATCATTTGGTATGATGCCCTATTTGCACAACTGCAAGAATTAATAGTTCCATTTCAATAATAGGAAAAATGCATTATAAAAAGTGATTCAACCTCATGAAAAATAACCATTGCAGATAAACCATGAAAATGGCAATATGTGTGTTTCTTGCAAGTTTTATACATTACAGGCTAAAGTTCATGCCGAAAAGATTTAAAAATGTACATATACAGAATTTAACAAATTTAGGGATTTTTTGTTGGTAGACCTTTACAAAGTAGTATGGCTACAGTACACTGCACAAATTAAAATTAATGAAATTATAATTAAAAATAATTCCCTCATTTGGTTATGTGAAAAAATAAAGATGAAGATGAAGATGAAGAAGAGGAGAAAGAAAATGTCATCTGATGGAGTTAAAAAGCATTAATAACAAAAATGGTTATTACAGTTGTTTAAAAAATTACCTTGAAAATAACCTCAGGTGGTATGCAATGTGTTAGAAGCTCGTAAATCCTTCCTCGAACCTCCAGCAATCTGTTGGGGCTCTGTTCTTCAACAATCTTTGCTGCTGTTTCCTGTAAGAACACTTCCCAATCTGGAATGCTAATATCTTGCTGAGGACTGAAGGGATACCTGAAAAGTCACAGTATAAATGAAAATCAAACTCATAATTAGGTTTTCCAATTCAGTTACTCACATTTGTAAAAATTAACTGACATACTAAGGTTATAGAATTACCGTGTAATAAAAAGAAGTTCAGTTCAGTTCAGAGAGATTTGCGAAGAAGATATACTTACTGTTGAACTCTACAAGCCTCGCACATTAGTATGGCACGTCTTAGGTTACGATTTGACTTATCGGCAATTCTTTTAGCAAGTTCCGGTGGCAGTGACAAGCCTTCCTTCTTGCACACAGCCTACAACAAAGAGAAGCATATAAATGAAAGATTAAAATTTCATAATGGTGTAACATCATACAGCACTTGTTTTTACCCTTGGAGAATATCTAATTTGATCTTACTTGAACATCACATCAGCAAAAAGAAAAGAATATATCGGCTTAAAGAAAGTATCAGAACAATAATTTACCCAAACTGATTGCTTTGTACCTGTAAGACTTTAACAACATCTTCAACTGCTGGGGCAGGAATCCTCACGCCAAGGCATCGACTGCGGATGGCTGGAATGACCTTGGATGTTGAATTTGCACAGAGAATCAGCCTACAAGTGGCCATATACTTCTCCATGGTGCGTCGAAGGCCGTGCTGTGCATCTTTGGTCAGCTTGTCAACTTCAGTTAGGACCACCACTGAAAAATTCATATATTTAAGTATGAAAGATCTTTATGTACAGAATTCAAACAATAAAGTTGGTTCAGAGACTCCAGGAATGAAGAAGCATTATCATTAATACACTAATAATAATAAAAATTAGAAGTTACACCATGTTCCTTTTCTTAATCAATGTTTATGATAATTTCAATACAAACGCCCTGGGAAATATCTTGAGTACACTAGTCACTGCAGTAGGTTTGATATTAAGAATTGATATAAAAATTAGAAGTGTGGGGATGATGTTTCCCCCGAGTCTGCGAGTCTGGACAAGCAGATTGTCCTTTTTTAATTAAAGCATAAAAAGAGAGTTATAGGCTGACTTTGGAAGGCTGTAGCTAGAAAAGTAATGCCATCAGCCATAATGCAGCTTCCATTGCCATGGCCTGTATAGTTGCCACCCATAGTCATTGGGTTAAAAAAAAAGTAAATTAAAGAGTATAAAGGCGCTGTCACACTAGCACTTTTCCGTCAATTTTCTGAAAAGTTGTCAATTTTTGAGCGAATTGGCATCTTTCTAGTCAGACGATAATTCCGAATTTCCGCGTGAAACATTCCCGTCGTCCTATTGGCCAAGCATAATCAAATCAAGAACTATATTTTTAAATGTTCGTATTTGTTTTAAATCATTAAAAATATTCAAATATAATGAAATTTACTTTTCTTATTTATAGTTTAAAATTGACAAAGAGAAGTATGTAAATCTAAATTTTATTTCCATAGATAAAATTTGTTTTAAGTGCTCGACTTCATTGTTTACATCCGTCAGCCGCAGAGCGCGCTATTTTTCCTCCAGTTTTGAAACACAAAATAATGTGGATGGACACAGGCCCTTCAGAAGAATACTTAAATTATAATATTTTATTGTTTTTTCTTGTTACGCTCAGCATCTGCTAAAACTGCTAAGTCTAGTATAACCGCGCACTATCGCTTGTTCGGCGCCATTGTTTACAAATGCGATGCGAGTATCGCATTACTAAGCCGAGGGCTCCTAGTGTGACTGCGCGCCTCGAAAAATTGACGAAATAAAACGACGGAAAATAGGCTAGTGTGACAGCGCCTTAATGGAAAATGTATACAATTCATACATAACTTCTAAAGATTATGATTAGAACTATTTACTTTGGAAAATGATTTCATGATTAGTCTACTGTTGAAAGTTCTTGTCTTTATTCTTTGCTTCGTTCATATCAGATCCATAACTTTTGTTCCCTCAAGCAGTCTACATAATTACTGAAAAGGAATAATGAACCAGAAAGTCTCATTAGCACTAGAAAAACTGAGCTTCACAGAAACCAAATAGGGAACTTTTCCTTCTGAATCTGAGCAATTGTTGCAGTTTATATCCTAGTGTGAGAATGGGCAATTGCATCATCTGACTAATATTTGGTATGGAGACAGAAGATACTACAAAAAGAGTTGCAAAGCCATGGTAGTTTCTTATTCAAATTAACCAAGCAGAATGTGAAAACTTACTTGAAGACAAAAAAGTTGTTATATGGAAGAGTACTACTGAAGTCTAAAGACCCCAACAAGGAACCATCCTTCAGCTCACCTTTAAATTCCTTCTGACCACTTGTATCTAGCTGCTGTGAGGATGCCACGGTTTTGATGAGTTCTTGGATAACAACCCTGTCATAAATGCCAACATCACTGGGATTTACTTCTATGTGGTAATTACTGGCAATTGTTACAATCTCTAGCTTCTTCTTGGAGGGTGTCTGTTGAAGTGTAGAAAAATCAAATGAGTTTTGCCTTCCATTCATCTGTCAGTAAGATTACTACAATCTATCCATATCAGAGGAGTATAGAATAAGAATCTTCGATTACTGAAATGATTGTCATTACCAATTAAAGTGATATACCAATAAAGAATTACGATTTTAACATAGAACAATAAAATGGACATGTAAATATCGTCCTCAACACTTACTGAGCGATCACATATGCATATCGCACAGTAATATATGAAAATATAAGTAGTACTGTGGTAAATTCACCCACCTGAAAATTCTGATGTTCGATCCGAAGTTTTTCCACGCCAGGGCCATACAGCTCACGTAAAAGGCACATAATTCGAGTTTTCTTCCCCGCTCCTGATGGTCCGTACACTAAGAGATGCGGGAAATCACCACCTTCAACCTGTTAAGTAACTTTGAATTAAAAGTTGAAGAAGTAGAAGAAAAAGTCAAATAAAAACAGTAGCATATCTTGATGATTCTCTTTACAATTACACTGAATGTCAGCCAGACTTTATATTTTTTGATGTGCTTGGAATGCAACCAGAAAATTGTGAAGAAATTTGATTATGCAGAAAACTGATTTCAATAAGGTTGGGACAAAATTTTGGTTTGGACGTTACTAATTTAATCTTTGTAGCCATCACCATCATCTCATCAGAGAAAGGTGTCATCACTAGTCCTTTGTCAAGGACATGATTATCGTATCATTATGACCAGCATAAGGTGCAATTGACAATGACGATACCATAATATTAACCCTATGACGACAGTGCGTCACATCCATGTGACACAGCTAAATTCCTGATGCCGGGGTGTCATGCCAGTGTGACGTTTCCAATGCAATATTGCAATAGCCCAGCGTAGGGGTTTTCACTTATCGCCATGCCCCGTTGGGAAAGGGTTAACTCTTTTTTTGTACACTTGTCTTAGTCAATCGTCCCCCAAAACAAAGGATATGGCAATCGTTTCAGTAATATTTCATAAAATGCACATGGAAATGCAAAAACAATGCAACTCAAAGACAAAGACCATAAGGTACTTGATAGTTCTAATTTCCAGCACATAGGTAATCTTCCCTGATAGTGCCATGACAGTCAATAAATAAAGCAGTGGGTGGTGTCCAACTGTGGCATCTACCTCTGACACTTCCTTTCCCAGTGGTAAGTCTGCATTACATTAATAAAAACTTCATTTCCGACTTTCTTTATCCTGCCTGAACATAAGCTGGAGATTTTGTAGGCTGGTCTCGGGTATGGGTAGTGCACTTCATAAGCAGCCCATCAGTATCAATATTATTAGTATTAGAGATGAGCACCTTCAAGTAAAACTTACCTAAATGCATTTTATGAAACTCTGAACCTAATTGTGGTAAATGTTACAAAGATACATTTTACAGCGACATAATTTTTTCCTCTCTTACATTGACTGTAATCTATTAACAATCTGAAGTTCAATAAAATAGGGGGACAGCATCAAGCAATGGTCGTGGCCTCCGCTCTTTGCTAGAATATACATGGAGGTTTATTGGCCTTAGCTGCAGCGCGAAGCACAGAAGCCACGGTGCCAAAGCAGTCCTACTCTGAATTGTGTCAGCTGGTGCAAGGGCGTGGCAGACAGGTGGCTGTCTTCCACGGCTTTAGGTCAAGATCTACAGGCTTTTATAAGCACAAATCATTTCGTAAACCGAACTGCTGTTTTCTGCTTTCTTATGTGTTAATTTTACTTAATCTATACACGGACCTTATTCAGGATAATTACTTAACCATTAACCAAAAAGAAAATAAACTCCAAATTTGACAACAACCCTGAAATTCACACATAATCCTTATAATCCCATATATACCTCACCCGCACAACACCTCAGACACCCGACGAAGCCGCCGCTACCATTCAACCCTCTCTTTTCACAACTTCTCCTCATCTCACTGGAACCACCAACCACTCACCAACTTCTTGAGATGTGCCCCCTTCTCCTGGTGGAAATCCAACTTCCCCAGTTCTCGGGGACGGTGTTTATCAACCCACAAACTCATTTTGGTCAAGCCAGACGGAGGAGAATCTTAAGTGGGAAATCTGTAAACAAGGAGTGAGGGACAACGAGCGTAAGAAAAAAAAAAAAAAAAAAAAAAAAAAAAAAAAAAAAAAAAATCGTCGGATTCATACTGACTTAAAATATTATTTATTTATAAATCTATTTATTTTTGTTTTTTTATTGGTAATGATTTGTTTGTTCGTATGTATTATATGTTTATTGTGGTTTGGGTTTACTGTTTTGTTGATGGGAGGGAATTGTATTTTGATAGTTTCTAGGGTCATGTTCATTATTTCGTCAACTTTTCTTCATCTTATTATTCTCGTTGTTGTTATTGCTATTATATTTTGATTATTATTATTACTATTGTTATTATCGTTATTATTGTTATTATTATTGTTATTATCATTATCATTATTATTATCATTATTATCATTATCATTATCATTACTATTATTATCATCATTATTACTACTATTTTTATCATTATCATTAATATCATTATTATTATTATTATTATTATTAATATTATTATTATTATTATTATTATTATTGTTATTATTATTATTATTACTATTATTATTATTACTATTATTATTATCCTTATTACTATTATTATTATTATTGTTATCATTATCATTATTAATATTATCATTATTATTGTTATTATCATTATCCTCATTATTATCATTATCCTCATTATCATCATTATCATCATTTTTCTCATTATCCTCATTATCATTATCATTATTTTCATGATTTCCATTATCTTTATTATTGCTTATGCTTTTATTATAATCATGATGATAGCTTATCATTATCATTATCATTATTTCTATTATCATCACCATTACTTTCATTATTATCATTATCATTATTATCATTATTATTATCATAACCGTTTTTATTATCATTATAATCATTCTTCTTATCATAATTTTTATCATTGTTATTATTATTATCTCATCATTATCATTATCATGATTATCTTTATCATTATTGTTATCATTACTATCTTTGCTATGATTGTCCTTCTTCATCTTTATTATCGTTATCATTATCATTATTACTATCATTATAATCATTACTACCATTATCATTAATATTATCATAACTATCATTATCATTGATATCATATTATCATTATTGTTATTGATGTTAGCATTATCATTAACATTGTTATCACAATTATTATTGTCATGATCATTGTTATTTTTTATTATTATTTTTATTATCTTTACTATAAGCATCATTATCAATTTTATTTTTTTCTTTATCATTATTATCATCATCATCATTATCATTACTGCTATTATTATTATTACTGTTATTATTATCATTACTATCATTATCATATTTCTTTTCTCATTATCTTCATCCTCACTAATATCATTATTATCGTTATCATTGTCGGTGTTATCCTTATTTCTACTGTTATTGTTATGATCATCTATATCATTATCATTTTGTTATTCTATTATCATTATTATTGTTCTTCTTATTATCATCTTTATACTTACATTGATATTATCATTGTTGTCATCATCATCCATATCATTATCAACATTATAATTATTGTAATTATCATTATCATTACTATTATCATAATTGCTAGTATCATTATCATGATCATTATTTTTGTTGTTATTATTATGATCATTATCAATATCATTATTATCATTGTTATCATTACTAATATTATTACTATTATCATTATAGTTACAATTATTATTATTATTATTGTTATTATCAAGAACTATGCTTAGCATCACTATTATCTTTGTTATTGTTATTGAGAATGTATCATTATTTTAATTATCTTCATAATCATTATTATCAATGCTATTATCATTGTATCTATTATCATCACCGTCTTAATTGTAAGATGATGATAAGGATCATCATAAAAATCAAAATAATTCGCGAGAGGAAATAATTTCAAACAGCGACCATAATTCTTAACAAAAGGTAATCAAAAGGAAAACAAGAATCTATGTCTCACTTTTTTATTTGTTTCCAGTCCGTTACTTTTTGCCTCTGGAAGAGTTAAAAATAATCAACAATGAAATATTAAATGTACATAGACATTTATGGTATGTAAATGCGAAAGGCCTAACTACACATGTACTTAAAAAGGAGTGAAACATGCCAATATTTCCAAAAAATCGTGTTTATATCGAGTACTCCTGTTAATAATACCTTACAAACATTCTAGGGTTACACTAAATATTTTGAAATGTGCGCTCAAAACCTTCGGTACCATCACAGCATTGCCAGAGTGTCGACTTACGTTAGGTTAGAAATATATTTTGAAAATATAGGTTGTTTTAGGCATGACAGAGCTTTCCGTGTGTCTCCTGTTGTATGGTATATGTACGCGTATATGTAAATATAGATGATAAAGGGAATGGTTATGTATGTATATGTCTATACATATGTATATATGTACATATGTATATATATATATATATATATATTTATATATATATGGCATGAGACAATTTATCCTGCCCCATTATCATTGTTACTGTTCACGTTATTTCGTTCTTTATAATCATCATCACTGGTGAGGTAATTACCAATATCGCGGTTATCCTTACCTATGGTATTATTCTTTACATCATTATTATGAAAATTTTTATTGTAATTATCGTTATTGATATTATTATTATTATTACCATTATTCTCATTACAATTATTATAATCGTTAACATTTTTATCATCATTATTACTATCGTCATCATCATTATTATTATTATTATTATTATTAATCATTGTAATTATCATCATTATTATCTTTATCGTTATGATAATCACCATTACTATCTTTGTCATCATTATTATCACTAATACCATTATTGATATATTATCATTATCATCATCATCATCATTATCGTTAATATTTCAATCAGTATTATTATCATAATTGTAGATTTTACTATTATCGTCGTTCATACTTTTATGATACTAGTTCATTATATTATTATCTTTATCATTACCATCTTAATCACCACTATCTAAATCAATATTATCTTCATAATATCTCTATCATTACTGCTATTACTGTCTTTATTATCATCATTACCATTATCATCATCGCTATTACTGTTATCATTATTTTGGTTGTTATTATTATCATAGTCATCATCATTATCATTTTCATTGTTATCATCATAACGCCATTAATATGATTACTATGATTATACCTATCATTATCATTATTACTAACATTATCATTATTGATATTATTATTATCATCATTACTGACAATATTAATTATTATGATCACCATAATCCTCATCATCATTATCATTATTATTTTCACCATCACTATTATAAAAAGTTGAAAATTATATTTTTTTCAACAGTTATCATCATATCCATCTATAGAATCTATAGAGTTATATTCTGTTATTAAACTTATCGTCAATTCATTATTATCAATTTCATCATCATCTTTACTATTTTATCTACGATAATAATCATCACATATACTTTAGTATACAGTTATAATAACTCTATCAGTGCAAGAATAGTCGGAATATATCATTTTTGAATATTTGAAAATGATCTGTTACCACGCTGTCTCGTATTATATTTCAGGGATGTAATTTTAATGAAACCTAAAAGTAATCATGTATATATNCATAGGTAATCTTCCCTGATAGTGCCATGACAGTCAATAAATAAAGCAGTGGGTGGTGTCCAGCTGTGGCATCTACCTCTGACACTTCCTTTCCCAGTGGTAAGTCTGCATTACATTAATAAAAACTTCATTTCTGACTTGTCTTTATCCTGCCTGAACATAAGCTGGAGATTTTGTAGGCTGGTCTGGGGTATGGGTAGTGCACTTCATAAGCAGCCCATCAGTATCAATATTATTAGTATTAGAGATGAGCACCTTCAAGTAAAACTTACCTAAATGCATTTTATGAAACTCTGAACCTAATTGTGGTAAATGTTACAAAGATACATTTTACAGCGACATAATCTTTTCCTCTCTTACATTGACTGTAATCTATTAAAAATCTGAAGTTCAATAAAATAGGGGGACAGCATCAAGCAATGGTCATGGCCTCCGCTCTTTGCTAGAATATACATGGAGGTTTATTGGCCTTAGCTGCAGCGCGAAGCACAGAAGCCACGGTGCCAAAGCAGTCCTACTCTGAATTGTGTCAGCTGGTGCGAGGGCGTGGCAGACAGGTGGCTGTCTTCCACGGCTTTAGGTCAAGATCTACAGGCTTTTATAAGCACAAATAATTTCGTAAACCGAACTGCTGTTTTCTGCTTTCTTATGTGTTAATTTTACTCAATCTATACACGGACCTTATTCAGGATAATTACTTAACCATTAATCAAAAAGAAAATAAACTCCAAATATGACAACAACCCCGAAATTCACACATAATCCTTATAATCCCATATATACCTCACCCGCACGACACCTCAGACACCCGCCGAAGCCGCCGCTACCATTCAACCCTCTCTTTTCACAACTTCTCCTCATCTCACTGGAACCACCAACCACTCACCAACTTCTTGAGATGTGCCCCCTTCTCCTGGTGGAAATCCAACTTCCCCAGCTCTCGGGGACGGTGTTTATCAACCCACAAACTCATTTTGGTCAAGCCAGACGGAGGAGAATCTTGCGCGGGAAATCTGTAAACAAGAGTGAGGGACAACGAGCGTAAGAAAAAAAAAAAAAAAAAAAAAATCGTCGGATTCATACTGACTTAAAATATTATTTATTTATAAATCTATTTATTTTTGTTTTTTTTATTGGTAATGATTTGTTTGTTCGTATGTATTATATGGTTATTGTGGTTTGGGTTTACTGTTTTGTTGATGGGAGGGATTTGTATTTTGATAGTTTCTAGGGTCATGTTCATTATTTCGTCAACTTTTCTTCATCTTATTATTCTCGTTGTTGTTATTGCTATTATATTTTGATTATTATTATTACTATTGTTATTATCGTTATTATTGTTATTATTATTGTTATTATCATTATCATTATTATTATCATTATTATCATTATTATCATTATCATTATCATTACTATTATTATCATCATTATTACTACTATTTTTATCATTATCATTATCATTATTATCATTATTATCATTATTATTATTATTATTATTATTATTATTATTATTATTATTATTATCATTATTACTATTATTATTACTACTATTATTATTATCCTTATTACTATTATTATTATTATTGTTATCATTATCATTATTAATATTATCATTATTATTGTTATTATCATTATCCTCATTATTATCATTATCC
>BOPN01000260.1:65000-67500 GCA_017312705.2 Penaeus japonicus
AAACCCAAGGATTTTAGTATCCTTAGAGCGAATACCCTTTCTACAGCCAAGGATTTTAGTATCCTTAGAGCGAATACCCTTTCTACAGCCAAGGATTTTAGTATCCTTAGAGCGAATACCCTTTCTAAACCCAAGGATTTTAGTATCCATAGATCAAATACCCTCTCTAAACCCAAGGATTTTAGTATCCTTAGAGCGAATACCCTCTCTAAACCCAAGGATTTTAGTATCCTTAGAACGAATACCCTTTCTAAACCCAAGGATTTTAGTATCCTTAGAGCGAATACCCTTTCTACAGCCAAGGATCTTAGTATCCTTAGAGCGAATACCCTTTCTACAGCCAAGGATTTTAGTATCCTTAGAGCGAATACCCTCTCTAAACCCAAGGATTTTAGTATCCTTAGAACGAATACCCTTTCTAAACCTAAGGATTTTAGTATCCTTAGAACGAATACCCTTTCTACAGCCAAGGATTTTAGTATCCTTAGAGCGAATACCCTTTCTAAACCCAAGGATTTTAGTATCCTTAGAGCGAATACCCTCTCTAAACCCAAGGATTTTAGTATCCTTAGAGCGAATACCCTTTCTAAACCCAAGGATTTTAGTATCCTTAGAGCGAATACCCTTTCTACAGCCAAGGATTTTAGTATCCTTAGAGCGAATACCCTTTCTAAACCCAAGGATTTTAGTATCCTTAGAGCGAATACCCTCTCTAAACCCAAGGATTTTAGTATCCTTAGAGCGAATACCCTCTCTAAACCCAAGGATTTTAGTATCCTTAGAACGAATACCCTTTCTACAGCCAAGGATTTTAGTATCCTTAGAGCGAATACCCTTTCTACAGCCAAGGATTTTAGTATCCTTAGAGCGAATACCCTCTTAAACCCAAGGATTTAGTATCCTTAGAACGAATACCCTTTTCTAAACCTAAGGATGATTTAGTATCCTTTAGAACGAATACCCTTTCACAGCCAAGGATTTTAGTATCCTTAGAGCGAATACCCTTCTAAACCCATGATTTTAGTATTCTTAGAGCGAATACTCCTCTTCTAAACCCAAGGATTTTAGTATCCAGAGCGAAATTACCCTTTCTAAACCCAAGGATTTTAGTATCCTTAGAGCGAATAATTTTTCTACAGCCAAGGATCTTGTATCCTTAGAGCGAATACCCTTCTACATAGCCAAGGATTTTTAGTATCCTTAGAGCGAATACCCTTCAAAACCCAAGGATTTTAGTATCCTTAGAACGAATACCCTTTCTAAACCTAAGGATTTTAGTATCCTTAGAACGAATACCCTTTCTACAGCCAAGATTTTAGTAATTTTAGAGCGAATACCCTTCTAAA
Source organism: Penaeus japonicus (assembly GCA_017312705.2). Taxonomy (NCBI): domain Eukaryota; kingdom Metazoa; phylum Arthropoda; class Malacostraca; order Decapoda; family Penaeidae; genus Penaeus; species Penaeus japonicus. Next base: position 66,347 of record BOPN01000260.1, read on the forward strand.
CCCAAGGATTTTAGTATCCTTTAGGAGTGAATACCTCTCTAAACCCAAGGATTTTAGTATCCTTAGAGCTGTATCACCCTTTCAACCCAAGATTTTAGTATCCTTAGAGCGAATACCCTTTCTACAGCCAAGGATTTTGTATCCTTAGAGCGAATACACTTTCTAAAACCCAAGGATTTTAGTATCCCAGAGCAAATACCCTTTCCACAGCCAAGGATTTTAGTATCCTTAAAGCGAATACCCTCTCTACAGCCAAGGATTTTAGTATCCTTATGAGCGAATTCTTTCTACAGGTGCGATTTTAGTATCCTTAGAGCGAATACCCTCTCTACAGCCAAGGATTTTAGTATCCTTAGAGCGAATACCCTCTCTACAGCCAAGGATTTTAGTATCCTTAGAGCGAATACCCTTTCTACAGCCAAGGATTTTAGTATCCTTAGAGCGAATACCCTTTCACCTACGATTTTAGTATCCTTAGAGCAAATACCCTCTCTAAACCCAAGGATTTTAGTATCCTTAGAGCGAATACCCTTTCTAAACCCAAGGATTTTAGTATCCTTAGAGCGAATACCCTCTCTACAGTCAAGGATTTTTAGTATCCTTAGAGCGAATACCCTTTCTACAGCCAAGGATTTTAGTATCCTTAGAGCGAATACCTCTTCTAAACCCAAGGATTGGGCATCCTTAGAGCGAATACCTTTTCTACAGCCAAGGATTTTAGTATCTTTAGAGCAAATACCCTTTCTAAACCCATGATTTTAGGCATCTCTTAGAGCGAATACCCTCTCTAAACCCAAGGATTTTAGTATCCTTAGAGCGAATACCCTTTCTAAACCCAAGGATTTTAGTATCCTTAGAACGAATACCCTTTCTACAGCCAAGGATTTTAGTATCCTCGGAGCGAATACCTTCAAAACCCGCGATTTTAGTATCCTTAGAACGAATACTCCTTTCTACAGCCAAGGATTTTAGTTTCTAGAGCGAATTACCCTTTCTAAACCCAAGGATTTTAGTATCCTTAGAGCGAATACCCTCTCTAAACCCAAGGATTTAGTATCCCAGAGCAGATAATCTTCCTACAGCCAAGATTTCAGTATCCTTAGAACGAATACCCTCTCTACAGCCAAGGAGATTTCATCCTTAGAGCGAATACC
>BOPN01000260.1:82500-85000 GCA_017312705.2 Penaeus japonicus
CACACACACACACACACATACATACACACACACGCGCGCGCGCTGAAACATATGTATACACACACATATATACATACATATATATATTTTTTTCTATTTCTTTTTTATAAGAACTTTGATTATCAAGATCCTCATTTATTAATGATCCCTTATCTTTTACTTCTATCATTATCTACCATTATTGTGCGCTGTTGTCACCATCGTTCCAACCCTAATGGTTAATGATTGCCACTGGATTTACAACCACGATCTGGATCACGAGTCCAATATTCAAAATAAATAATAATTACAGCGATTATACACAAACCGGTCCTCCGCGTTGACGTCATCAAGTGAGAAATTAACCCGTAACTCTTCCCTGATTGGTCAGCTGCTGGACAGGGACTTACTTCAAGCGAGCTGCCCATTAATAACCATTGCCGGATTTTTTTCTCCCCCCCCTCCCCCCCCCCCCATTGACTGATGAGCCTAAATCTGGCGGGATCCAGTAGCTATTACCATTAGTTTTCGTTTGGCGATCGTCTTGTTTTCCGGTTCCTCCCCCCCCCCCTAATGCCCGTATTATCTTCCAACGACGCTTGGTCTTGGGCGGGGTATCGATTGGGTAAGTGGGCGTGCAACTTACGCTATTATAACTCGTGAGTTTGTATGATTCATCGCTTCTTACTCACGACTGAGTGAATTCTGCGCTTGAGTTTTTGTAGTTTATCTCTGTGTCTCTTTCTCTCAGTTTGTCTCTGTGTCTCTTTCTCTCGGTTTGTCTCTGTCTTTTTCTCTCGCTCATTTTTTTATTTTTCACACTCTCGTTTTCGCCTTCTTGCTCTTTCTCTTACTCACTCCTTCCATCCATCTCTCTCTATCTCTATCTCTCTATCCGTCTCTGTATATATATATATACTACTCACATCCATCCATCTGTTTTTATCTATCTATCTATCTATATCTACTATCTATCTGTCCATCAATCCAAATATAAAACCAGTCAACAGAATCACATATACATATACACATTCACTTATACATATTTCAACTAAGTAAGACGACAGAACGCAAACAAAACAATAATGGAACAACATTTTGCTCTCTTTCTCTCGGTAAATTCTGATCCGTGTTCCGCCGGACTGTTCATCCATCACAGATATTTTGTTCGCGGTCTCGTGGTTGTGACGTGTTCTGTGTTTTTGTTGTTGTTATACAGTTATACAGTGGAGGGTCGGTTTTGGCGAGATCTGTATGTCACTCCCACACGTACAGTATGTATATATGTGTAAAGGAAATATATATATATATATATATATATATAGGAAAGAAAGTAAATTGGCGCAATAAAGTTAGTCTAAATATACTTATATGCACATACATACACACACACACACACACACACACACACACACACACACACACACACACACACACACACACATATATATATATATATATATATATATATATATATATATATATGCATATATATATAACGTAAATAAACAGATAGACAGATATATATTAATATGCATAGACATAATGGTAATATATAATTATGCAAAATATAAGCTAAAAGACAAAAGACTTGTGGAAAGACACGATCTATAATTAATGTTCTCCTCTGTTAGTACACCGCCGACCAAACAAGGTCAATATCATTCTTGCTTAAACCAGAAATCTAGAATAACATTTATTCTTCATATGTGGTAAAACTCTCGGTGAGAAATATACAGAAATCCAAGATTAATAACGACTTAGGATAACTGACTAACAGCACTGATGAATCACGTGGATAAACAACTATAAAAGAGACCCCTTAAAACAAACAAACAAACAGACAACAAAAACAAAAGGCCCACCATCGACAAAAAAAAGGCATTCGTGTCAGCTTCCGAAATAATTATGATTATCCGCCATAATCTTGCACGAAGACACACGTAGACTGCCAAAAGACACACGCCCACTAAATTGGAGAACGCGAAGTACAGTAAATTCGCCGAATAAACAGACCGTGACTAACCGAACCGGATGAAACCGCTACGAAAATGGCGCCATATCTTGAGCGAAGCGGCTTTTCGGATCAAAATTATGGTTCGAAGAGTCGTGTTGTTTTTTTTCTCCTTTGTGCATGTCTTGGATCGAGAAATCTAGCTGATATACAATCCTGTTTATTTTATCATCTTTACTTATTGTCTGATCGATACCTCCGTAAAATAGTGGGTGGGAACATGACGTATTGTCTAATGGGAAAGTGAATAAATAAAGACGTGCACAAGGCTTACAAAGCAGGTAAAAAATAAATAGATAAGATAAACAAAAACAAGACAAAAACAAGCAAACAATCAAGAGACATCCCCTTATAATAAATGAAACGCAAAATCAGAAAAAAAACTCAGAAACTTCAGATATCCAATATTGATTTGAAACGCAATTGATCAAGAAACAACTCGTTTCAAATGCATTCAGATTTATAGAAGCCAAACGTGGCCTTTGCTTGGAGATGGTTCCGTTGCAA
>BOPN01000260.1:92500-97500 GCA_017312705.2 Penaeus japonicus
CGAAGAAATCATATAGGAATAGACTCTGACAAAAATCTTTAAAAGAAAGTAGATGCGAAAGCATAGAACAATAACAAAATGAACAATAAAAAAACAACTGAAAAAGTTACTGAATTCGTAAGGGTAATATCTTCATACAGATTTTTTTCTCTTTCTCATTTTCTCTCTTCGGATATTTTGGTCTCGGTGTAGTTAGCGTAGACGAAAATAGACCAGAATGGATTTTAAAGTGAAGATGACATGCGAAAGAATGGAGTCCATTTCACAGACGACAAAGTATTTTAGAGTGAGGAGACAAGTTCAAGGGTGTTTCGAAGGCACTCGTAACGTCTTTCATCACGTGACAAAACTATAGCTCAGAAGAGGAAGAAAAGGAAGGAAGAGAGGAAGACAAGACATAAAGACCGAAAGAGAAATGCATAAAGAGAAGGAAGAAAAGATGTGAAAAGAGAGAAAGAGGGAGGGAGGAAGAAAGATACAAAGGGAAAAGGAAGGAAATGTGTAAAGAGAGAAAAGAAACATATAAAGTCGAGAAGGAAAAGAAAAGAAAAGAAAGAAAGAAAGAAAGAAAAAAAAAAAAATGCGTGTACAGATATCAGAACTTATCATCTACTGAAACATTTATCATCTTTCCGAAAACACTTCTTACATCACATTGATAACGTTGAAGATTAAAGGAGTTGGCAAACCTTTTCGTAACTGCGCCATCGCCTCGTAAAAGACGTCAAGCAAGCATAATATTTCAGTTCGAGTAACACGGGCGCCATTTTAACGAAAACATCGTTTCATTTGAAGTCGTTAATTAAGAGTCGAAAGAATAATTCATTTTCGATTTTGCAGAGGTAGTTTATTCGTTTTTGGCGTGGAGCTTGGTTAGTGATTGCATTAAGTACCCTTAGACCTTGATGCAGCACTTAATGTGTTAAGATAAGGTGCACGAGGCAGAATAAACAGCAAATGAAAAGTACAACAGAGTGAGGGCGAGGCGCGTGCGAGAGATTGCACTTTATACCTAAGGTACTATGCAGGTCGCGAACACAAACACACAATTGTCACTCCCCTGTAAAGTGCCGAGCAAATTGCTAGATTCCATGAAATTATAATGATTTCCCGTATACATTCACTCTGCTTGCACCTTGCAGGACTCCATGCACGCCAGATAGATCCCCCCTCCCCCCCTGCCCGTGGAACGAGGGAGAGGGGGGGAGGGGGGGAGGGGAGTTATTCAAGATGTCTCAGTTCCAAGGTAATTATGCTGAAATTTTACGTGTGTTTCGAGCGCGACTTAAAGTGTGTTGTGGTAATTATTTGTGTCCTGAATTCGGGACACTTTTTCGAAGTAGGTCACTCCGAAAATTCCCTTCTAATGGGAATAAGCATCGATCAATTTGATTGTTATTGGACCGAAGAATTAGAAATGAACGAAAAAAAGGATCTAGAAACAGCAATTGCAATTATCAATTATTATGAGTTTATACCTGTAACAGTTCTTTTTTAAAGGACTGCCTGCCTTGCCGATAAGCATAATTGCGGTTATTTCGTATAACTACTCTGTTAACTTCCTTACTTTTATTATGATAATTGCCAATTTATTTTTATTAGTAGCACTTTACTGTTATTATTATAATCTTCTTTCTTAGTGTTATAATCACCATCATCAACATCTTTTATCATTATCTTGATCTTTATTATCAGTATCTATTGTGATTACTACTGTTTGTATTGTAATTATCAGATTTTCATCATTATTCTTATTCTTGTTCCTCTTATCCTTATCATTATCATCATCATTACTGTCATTGTCATTCTTATCATTCAGATCATTATTATTTCACCTTTTCTATCATTGCTATTATTCTGATTTTTTTTGTGCATTTTTACCTTTGTCATTATTCTTATTCACATCATTATTATTTTTATGGTTATGATGATGATGGTGATTGTTGTTTTTATTATCATTATCATTGGTATTATTTTCACCACTACCAATATCATCATCATCATCATCATCATCATCATCATCATCATCATCATCATTTTCATTATCATTATCAAACCTATCGTCGCTTTAGTGATTATTGATATCATTCTTGTCATTGTTATTGTTATCGTCAATACTTTTTATCGCTGTCATTATCATTATCAACTTTCCCGGTATCCGTCTTCCTCAACTTTTGTTGCTTAGTTCCTTCCTTCCCCTCTCCCCCTCCCCCTCCCCGTCCTCCTATCCCTCCCCTCCCCGTCCTTCTACCCCTCCCCTCCCGACCTGAATCCCTCCCCCTCCCTCTCTCCTACCCCTCCCCCTGCCTCTTCCTCTCCCCTCCTCATCCTCCTACCCCTTCCCCTCCCCCTACCTCTCCCTCTCCCCTCTCCGTCCTCATACCCCTCCCCCTCCTCCTCTCCCGTCCTCCTACCCCTCCCTCTCCCCCTCCCGTCCTCCTACCCCTCCCTCTCCCCTCCTCTCCCCGTCGTCCTATCCCTCCCCCCTCCCTTACCCCCTGCCTTTTTCTCTCCCCTCCCCGTCCTCCTATCCCTCCCTCCCCCCTCCTCTCCCCGTCGTCCTCCCCCTCCCTCTCCCCTCTCCCCACTCCCGTCCCCACCACCCTTCTCCTGTTACCTGGTTCCCTCTAGCGTCTCCCCCCTGGCATAAGTTACGACCTTTGAGATTTACGAGGTTCCTCCGGCGTCTACCTCTCTGTGCCTCCTTTTGTCTACCTCTGTGTCTCCTTTTCTATTACACGGTATGGATTATTTAATTTTCTCCTGAATAATGAAGTACATTTCATTCTCCTGACCTTGAGTTTATGAGGCATTTAAGGTTTTCTCAATGTCTCTCTCTCTCTCTCTCTCCGTCTCTCTTTCTCTCTCTTTCTCTCTCTCTCTGTCTCTCTCTTACGAAGACATTCATCATCTTTTAAAAAACAGCTATCGGTCTTCGTCTGTTTGCGTTTCTAACTTCTGAATTTGCATGAATTCATGAATATTGAATCTTCTAAGGCACAGCCAAGCAACAGAACTACACTTAATAAACGCACAGCGACGGAGACTGCATAAAACATTAACAAAACTCCTAAACAAGCAAAGAATTAAATAAAAGTTATACCTACTGAAACGTCATGTTACTTCTATCTTCGGCGCCGAAAAGACTATGTTTTCCCTGTGTTAATTTTCATCCAAAGACATGCCTGCTCGTGATGTTACGCCTCGGCACGTCTGCCAGCTTGTTTATGTGCACGAATCTGGAGGTTTTACTCTGGAATCTGGACGTGTTTACTTTGGCTTTATTTTTTTTCTTCTAATTTAACTACTTGCTTTATGCTTTATGCTCCCCTGTCTGTCTGTCGGTCTGTGTTTCTGTCTCTCTCTCTCTTTTCCTTTCTCTGTCTGTCTGTCTCTGTCTGTCTGTCTGTTTCTCTCTCTCTCTCTCTCTTTCTCTCTCTCTCTCTCTCTCTCTCTCTCTCTCTCTCTCTCTCTCTCTCTCTCTCTCTCTCTCTCTCTCTCTCTCTCTCTCTCTCTCTCTCTCTCTCTCTCTCTCTCTCTCTCTCTCTCTCTCTTTCTCGTTCGCTCTCTCTCTCTCTCTCTCTCTCTCTCTCTCTCTCTCTCTCTCTCTCTCTCTCTCTCTCTCTCTCTCTCTTTTTCTCTTTCTCGTTCGCTCTCTCTCTCTCGCACTTGGTAAGCCAATCGCTATTCAGTCATCATATTTAATGTATTCTCAACTTTTTACCCTTTCCATTTTCTATCTTGCTATATATATATATATATATATATATATATATATATATATATATATATATATATATATATATATATATATAAGTATATATAGGTGCTTCATCAGGGAATACCCTAATGAAGCACCTAATGCGGCGGAAAGGCTTTCGGTATATTCGCGTGTTTTCCTGTGTTTTCCTTCATTGTTTTCTTTTCAACTTGTTCAGCATGGATTCTTCAATCATCTTGCAAGTAAACTTACCACATAGCAACACAAACACGCACGGCGTCGACACGAAAATGCCCTCAAGTTAGAAGGAAGTAGCCGCGTCCTGCATTAATTTATAATTTGATGGATGATTCTCACATGCTGCGATGGGCCCACCAGCCAGCACTTAATTGAGAATCCATTCCCGGTGTCTGCGCGCATAGGTAATCGTTGGAGCTGCTCCTCCTTTGTTATAAAAAATGACAAAAAACAATGTCCGTCGTGTAGGTATATGTGATAGATATATTCATATATGTATGTATGTATATATACATATATATATATATATATATATATATATATATATATATATATATATATATATATATATATATACACACATATATGCGCGCGCGCGCGCGCGCGCGCGTGTGTGTGTGTGTGTGTGCGTGTGTGTGCGTGGGTGCGTGCGTGCGTGCATGCGTTAGTGTGTGTGTGTGTGAGTGAGTGTGTATACACACACATGTGTATGTGTGTGTGTGTGTGTGTGTGTGTGTGTGTGTATGTGTATGTGTGTGTGTGTGTGTGTGTGTGTGTGTGTGTGTGTGTGTGTGTGTGTGTGTGTGTGTGTGTGTGTGTGTGTGTATCTGTCTGTGTGTGTGTGAATACATAAACACACAGACAAGGATACATACACGCACACACACACCAACACACACGTAGGATTATTTTTCATGTTACATCAAACATAAAAGGAATGCCACACGATGCCTAGTTCTTTTACGAACTTTCAACAATAGATGAACATTCCTAGAAACTTTTATTTTGTAGTTACTCTCTATGATTTTTATCCGTGTAATTACGATTAGATCTTAAAAATAAACCGTAAATTGAATCCAATTCTAACGTGATATTCGTGTTTTATTTTCTTTATATAATCCTCTTTTCTCTCGCTTCTTCGTATAATTCAGGTAAACAATAGACTTCATTCAGTCTTTTACTGTAATTTCATTTGATTATATAATGATATAGACACTCTCCTCTCTCTTTACTCTTCTTGTACCCAATACTTATATTACCT